>JABFPB010007381.1:0-11069 GCA_022817645.1 Ceratoteleas bidentatus | reverse complement strand
TATTAATTAACCCAAATTCGATTAAATGCAAATTCAATTCTTCGTTTCCACTGACAACTTCGAGCGCAGATGGCGCAACGGTCGTACTAAACTGAAATGGGTTGGCGTATTGGTAACTTAATGGTAATTCCTAGTAAGGGTATTTTGTACTTGGCCAGAGACACTACCGAGTCTGTCGATGTAAGTAGGAATTAGTAGGACATGTGAAATAGGAGATGTTTGAATAGGAGTACGAAATTTCTTGATACGGAAGTTTTTTCGTCAGATTTTAGGTTTCCAAAAAGGGATAGGGAATGTTGGGGTGAATATTTTGGCAATTCTTCTTACTATGGTTAGGAAGTTAGGAAGTTTCCTAACATGGAATATGAATCTGTAACTCAGAGTAGAAGAATTTCATACCAGTTTGTTTGATAGTACCAGTTCAATTCTGTCATGTAATTAAGTACTAAATGCTTACAGTTGTAATGTGGCGCCCAACGTGGTGCAGCTTCTACATATTTGGTGGCTGCCATGTTTGTCTACACCCAATATGGCATACAAAAATCTTTATTTCCTTATTTCAAAATTTGAGCAGTAACAAATTTCACTTGAAGAAAGAACCCATACTGGGTTGGTTGATTGGGAATCGAACTTACCATCTTGCTTCTGAGAAGCTCTAACCTCTTCCATCTTTAACTAAAACGTTTTTCCGCAAGAAATTTAGGGTAGGAAATTTCGTAACGTTAAGAATCGCCAACATTCTTCATTACAGTGTTTCCTATCTCAGCTTAGAAACTTTTATTCATTGAAAGCAACATTCTTCACTACGAAATTTAGTAAATCTATTCGGGAAGTCCGCGTTTCATATTCCTTAATTATTACTACACGGAGAAAAATCACGTTGTAAATATTCCAATGGATACTATGATTCCTGTGACGGTATTGTTAGGTTAGGGTAAATACAACATAATTTGTTGATGTTCAGTAGTATACGTTGCAATTTTTGAAACATGGAAGACTACTTTTCAAAAAGTTCTTTGTACATAGTCGAAGTCTGTCATTATCATCAAAACGTCATTTCTCTCCATATTGTTACTTGTCATTACAGGAATCATAGAATCCGTTACATCATTTGTCTAAAGATTGGAACGGAATGGGTATATTGACAAAATGTCTGCCTTTTTATGATTTTTGGTTGAATAAAATGAAGGGCTTTAAATTGTAAGGGTTCAGTTTTGCTTGTTGGAATAGTTAAAGATTTAGGTAATTTTGTAAAATTTTTCTAAGAGTTTCGATAGAGAATTGAAGTTCCTTTTGGAGAAATAATATTTTTTTGGAGATAAAATGTAGGTTTCATTATATGGTAGGGTTTTAAATTACCCAAGTAGAAATTTCGCTAGTTTTTCGTAAATTGAGGTTAGAAACTCGCTAGTATTTCGTAAGTTTTTCTAGACTAGAAAAACTTACGAATTACTTGCAAGGAACTTGTGAGCTTAACTTTCATTTATCTAGTCTAGACAAACTTTCGATGTTCTTGCGAATAACTTGTGTTTTCTAACCTAAAAAATTGTGTGACGAGACCGTGTCTAGATTTTTTCGCTAGAAACTTGCCAGAATATCGTAACTTTTTCTAGTCTAGACTTTTTCACGAAATTCTTGCAAGTTTTTATTTTCCAGCGTGAAATTAGTCACACTTGCTAGTTTCTAACGTTTTTCTAGAATAAATTTCTACTTGGGTAGTTTAAATCTTCAAATTTTAAGAAATATACTGTAATAATATATTTTGTAACAAGGGTGCGCAGTAGTTTTTTTGTCCATGGTACGGATGATATTTTTATGCCTTACCTGCATAAAAAGTTAACTTTTCAGTGTCTATATCGAGGGGGTCTTTTTTCCGCCCGATTATTGTGCGCCCGCGGGTGGAAAGGAATCATTTCGCGCCCTACATAAGAAATGAAAAAAGTTCATTTCTTATGCAGGTTGGACAAAAATGCTATTCAAGTTGCTCGAGTAAATAATATTCAACATCTGGTAAGGCATATTGTAAAAGCCTACACTGCTAAAAAAAGACCCACAAAATTAAGGAACTCCCTAGTTCCTTGGGAGTTCCTATGATCGGGGTGTAACGCATGGAGTCCATGTGGCCCAGACCTGGGAAAATATTCCGGTATGGCCCTGACGTGGCGCTGATCAGACAAATTTTCCCGACCGTGGCCACATCGATTCCATGCGTTACACCCCGATTACAGCCCGATCATATTCTACTAGGGCTGTTTAGAATCCTGCTTCAAAAACGTCTTGTAAATTAATCAAGGCAGACGTTAGTTGTCGACACCAAAATTAAGCAGAAATAAGCAGAAAGAATGGCGTTGGACTAACGGAGAATCTACGCGCCGGTACAAATCCAGTTTCACATACCGCATATTAAATTTAATATTCTTGTATATTAGATTTAAAACACCGTTAGTAAATACTATCTTAATTTTAATATACGTATATTAATTTTACAAACTTTAATTAAATTTAATATACACATGTCCACTCTCAGAAATGTTCTAAATTTCCGTCACTTTTAAGGCACATTTGACACTGAAATTTGGGAAGCATGTAACTTACAATCAATTACCTGCATAAATGACCGAAATTTAAGTTTTGCTTTAAAGTCATATTCAGTAACCCGTTACTGAAATTTCAGTCATATGTAATTGAAACTGAACCAGCGCTGCCTTCTTCTCGCAATATAAATTCAATCTCTCTCAAGTTATAAAAAAAACTTTGTAATTATAGCTATAATGCGTGATTTCAGAATGCAGTATGTTGTTATGTATGTTTCGTGGTAACTTCAAAACGTGACGGTAAATGCAGAGCCTGAAATTTCAGATACCTGTTTTTGAAATTTCATAAACTTTGACTGATATTTCAGGTACTTGTGTCATAAATTTCAGTAATGTATCTGAAAAAGCTTCAGGTAAATGTGACTGAAATTTACTGCGGGATTTCTGAGAGTGTATCTTAAATAAATTTAATGTACCAAAATTTGAAAAGTCAAAACACTTGTGTCGTAATAAGACATTTACAAACATTTCTAACAGTGCACGGGAAAACCTATTACTAAGCAAAAGTAAATGTTACACAAATTGTCGCCAGCAAATTGTGGTAACTGACTTTTGTCTAGTAACTCAACATACTTCGCAGTATTCATGCAGTTGGTCTTTTTCGCCTCACTTTGATCGACTACATTTTACGTACATTCCTATTTAAACTACTCAAAGAACATCGATCAGGACCTGTACAGATGAACTGGAACGATAACAATTATTCTTGTAATACTTGTGGCATGAAATGGTGGCAGCATTTTTCGAAATTTCCAGAAAATGTATTTTCTATAAATATACTTTTTACACACAAATCATAAAATGATTACGATTTGTGAATAAAAATTATGCTGTCTCATTCATCCTTCAATGTTTCATTCCGTTTCGAAACTGAAATATTTTGGAAACTATTTTTAAGTAAGCCTTCTAAATAAATCGCATTTGGCACCTATTTATTTATTTACTTTTGCGCGATAATAATTTAAAAACTTCTACGTAATTTCCACGAATATGTCTATTAATTCAATGAGCCAACCTATTGAACAAAGCTTACACCAAACTTTCTAGTAAGCCAAAATGAAATACTCTTATCCCGCCATTTTTCTCACCCCACATCTAAACACCTCCTCTTTCAATTTGAAATTAATCTTGTAAATAAATTTTCCGTGCACAGGGTCTAAAATTCCGTAGGAATTTCCACATTGCATCCCCGTTTTTTTCTTTTCACAAGAATGATAATGGTCTTATCTCATTGTTTTATCCCGGATGAACCAGCTCTGCAATCTTCTTGATCCAGCTCGCTGAATGTTGCGCGTACAGGAGCCTTCTCAACCTTGCAAAACCTTCTCTCGTACCAAGCTTTATACCCTTAGTAAGGTACCCCTGGCGGCGCGGTGCTAGTCGTGACACGACGGTGATTAATGATTGCGCCGAGAGCCGTGCATCGCAACCCTCCCGTCCTGCCCCCTAACCCCTTCGCAGCTCCATTTTCCGCAACCCCTGCCTCCGTTTCTTCGTCTCCCGTTTTTCTTCTTATTCTTTCCCGAAATGATATTTCCCTCTCTGTTCCTTTTTTCTCCTGCAACTTCCACTGTCATCGTTGATCTCGCGTCCAATTCACGCCAACGTTCGCAGACCCGAACTTTCGTATACAGCGACCCCAGAAATATAAACTTTCACAATTCAGCATTTACCAAGCACCGTTCAACTTTTTTCCACTCGAATTAATTTATAATAACGTTAACTGTTTCGAATGGCGACGCAATTTGGTCGAGCGATTTTTTCCAACGGTGAACTCGTCCAAAATGGACGTCAGACTTGAAAAGCGCGGCAGTTCGCGCCCAGAAATCCAGCTCCAAAGACACTTCGAAACGTTAAGAGTCCGGGAAGAAGAATGGAAACGTTTCAATTTCGGTTCTTTTTATTCCATCCGCCGTGTGACGGACTTTTTTGAATTGGGCGCGGTGAAGGAAAAAATGTCTGCGTGATTAATTGTCCGATTTTGGGAAGCCGGGCATCAACCTGTATTTTCTAAATTCTCCACGACTATTGGGTCATGCGCGGCCCCGGACGTTTCATTTTGTTCAAGCTCTTTCATTAAATGATAAAACTCCCATTCGTATGTAAAGATAAAGGGACACGCAACATTTTCAACGGTTTGATCGATGATCTTTCGCTCAAAAATACGGTACGAGTGCTTTTCTGGTAGAACGCGACGTTTGGTTCCTGAAATAAAACGGAAAATGGTCGTCGACGACGAACTTTATTTTTCCCGAAGAAACGCCGAGGTACGGTAATTTCGTGAGTTGGACGGTGGAAATGAATTAATTAATTTTCGTAAGTGGCTGGGTTCGGCTTGTTGGCCACGCTAATGAAGTTTTTCAGCATAATTTGCGAGTAATTCCCGGAATTACTGGTAATGAATATGAATAAGGGTTTTAATTAGATTTGTTATAGTTTTTGTTGAGGCTTCGCATGCGTGCCCGCAGGAAAACCGGAATAAGAATGACAAGCCGGTTCCTCGGATGAATTGGTGTACGTACACCACTTCACTTCTGCCACCTATTGAAATGCACTATATGATACGTCATGGCTCGTGAGTATCAACTTCGGTTGCTGCTGAAGAAGATGATTACAATGAATAAGTTCGATGTTTTGGCGAAACTAGAAACAAGAGAGATGTATTTTGGGCGTGGAATAAGCTGAATGGTATTTAGATTGAATTTGTGCAATTCCTCATTAAACTAGGAGTTATGGATGCAAGTTGACTTTTGGAACATTTCAAGAAAAAAATAATTGTTTAAAAGAGAGATGAATAAATTAATTTAGGTAATGAAGTACGTGCAAAAATTAATTCATTATTCTTCGATTTAGAAATGAAGTAATTTCTTGTCTTATGAAGTTATTACACTTAACACCCTACGAATTTGGTGGAACGGTTTCCGTGAATTATTGATTTCCGCTAGCTTATGTTTGGGATGAAAACAGTAGTACATTATTTTCGAGACAGTTCTGCCAGTGACAAGTACTGCGGAGGATAACTACTCATATTTCTGAGATGTTATAAATTACAGAATAGACTCTTAGAGAAAATTGGTACCTTTAAATTGAATTAAATCATGAGTTACTAACGATAGTTAGTTTTGTTACTATATGCATTACACAAATATTATAATTTGTATATTTAGGTAAAATAATTGTGTTTTTACATTTTTGGGAACACCTTAATTATTAAAAAAAACTTTTTTTACTGTCCTCAAACACTTTTTTTCAAATTTTAGAAGGTGTTAACATTAAATTCACCTCACTTTTCCAAGAGGCAATTTCAATGTTATTCATGCTATTTATGTTCAATGATACTGCATCCCTTCTCGGGATATTGCTATGCTGTCGATGACGACGCTGCTGCTTTAATTCGAGGGGTTGAAATACTTGGTTATATTAAACATGAATAATGTAATAGGGAACAAGGAGCGGCGGATGTCGCAGATGTAATAACTCTCAGGCCGCTTACACAGTTTGAGCGAAAAATGATTAAAATCGAGCCAAAAACGCTTTTCCTTTAAATCCGCATTTTCGAACCAACAATTTAATTAAAACGTTCGTCGGCCTTACTCGAAATTAGACTCAATCTTCCAAAGCGGAATAAACGACGGCGAGAATACAGAGGAAATCAGAGCCGAATGACTCGCGGTTTTGAAAACGGATCGAAGTGTTTGAGTGTGAATTCAATTAGGGACTTGATTTAAACATCTATCAAGGCTTGTTTAAGTGTCGTTAATTATTTCATAACGAGTTCAACAAATTGATTCTCGATGCAACGACAGTTACCTCGATCGTTCATTCCCAAATATTTTTTGCAGAACCGCAAAATGGCGTTAAAAAGTCACAAAATGGCGACCGGCCGAAACACCGGCTCGTCCGCAATCGAATTTCGGAATTTGTTAATAGACGCCATAAGTCGGCGGCCATAAAGAATCGTGATTACATTGGAGCAACAGGGCGTTGGGAATAATTTCGGACCTCCTCTACACAATATCGAAGGACCCTTCACTTCAGCGCCGGGTCGTGGATACAAGACGCTGGGTTGTCGGCAAAATGATTTGGGGCGTTTCTAGGCTCTCCTTGAAACCATTCAAATTGCACCGGAATATCAAATCGCTTTGTTCTCCGGACGAATGAAAAAAGCGCCGTCCACGGATATACTCGAAAATGGCCCGCTCGGTTTTTCTGCACGATGAATCCATTTTTTGTATCGGCCCGCGAGTATAAATAACCAGATCCCACGAGGCTATTGATTGACGCATTTTGAGTCATTAATTTAAGATTAAGAAAGGGACTGATGGATTTTTGATTGAAACAATTTTTGAGCATGCGCGCGATAAATCAAAATGTACGAGCGGAACAAAAAAGCCGCTCTTCGGCGAAGGAAGCGAACGTGGCTCGGCGATCGCGGAACATATTCTGATTGTGATGGTAATAATGGCTCGATTCAGGTAAACAGCGAAACACGTACGAGCGGTACAAATCTCATTTGCTTGAGACTGTCGAATGGACAGGAGGAACCTCGCGAGTGACACCTTAATGCCTTCCTTTGACGGTTAACCTGTGAATAATTACGGTGGTCGGGGTACAATGCGTAGGAACCTGTGCAAAAACGACCGAAGGTGGTGGTATTGAAAGAAACCTCAAAGTGACAATTGCTCGATTATTTTGCGACGATTGCCAGCCATTAATTACAGTCTGTTGGTGGTCTTCAAGGTCCAATGTTGAAAAAGGTTGAGGAAGAATTCTGTTGGATTAAGAAGTGATGGCACATCGACGCCTGGGTGGAAGAAGGTTTCATGTCAGAAAAGATTCAAAGAAGGTTCCATTTCAGAAAAGACTCGAAGAAGGTTCCATTTCAGAAAAGACTCGAAGAAGGTTCCATTTCAGAAAAGACTCGAAGAGGATTCTGTTTCAGAAAGGTGCCATTTTGTCCCATTGATTTGATGAGCTGGAATTGCACCTTTCTGAAATGGAATCTTCCTCGAGTCTTTTCTGAAATGGAACCTTCTTCGAGTATTTTCTGAAATGGAAGTATAGTGTCTTTTGACTGGTTCGAGTTGGGGTGTTTCGTCATCTCTACACGCCATGCTCGGGTAGGTGAAGCTCGTTTTCAGAATAGGTTTATAATTATGAAGTTCATTGTGTTAATCCGGAAGTTTAAGTACCGCGCGGGCATACAGCTCACTTGTCTACAAACAGGGCTGGTCAACTGGTGGCTTAAGGGATTAATTACGAGAAGGGCGTTAATGCTTGATTCCGTCGGCAGCAAGAGGGATTTCCGAGTTGGACAAAAGGGTCTCGTTTCATTAGGGATCTTACGTTTTCTGACTTCTTCCACCAGGATCTAGTGCCACAAGCGAAGGAGACTTCGGGATTGAGTAATTGGGCGATTGGGGGACCAATTATCGAAGTTGTTTAACTTGTTTCAGACATACATTTCACTCTAGAGGAAAAACTTGCAAGTCATTCCGAAATGAGTTTAGTCTAATCTGGTGTGCTGAAATTGTGTTTTTAATACGGTTGAATCACTTTCATCATGGAGTTTATGTCCAGCCAGTTGACAATTAGCTCTAATTTGATGTTACTTTGTTCAGTGTGTGTAAAATAAGATTATATTATCAGTTTTCAATCATTCCAAGGACCTGGCTGAGGAGTTCTGCCTGTTAAAGATCGATTTCTTTTCAGAAACGTCTTTAATTTTTTTCAAGTCGAGTCGACGCCATCTAATTTCACGTTCGGCGCTAGAGAATGTAATTGGAATGACACCCCTTGGTTCCTACTGTCCGATAATCAAAGGACCCCGTGATCCCGGAAATACGTAAATAAAAAGCCGGGTGTTCGGCGAAACGTGTAATACCGATGATCGGCTCATTGCTATTCGACAAAGCTACCATGTGACGCGATCTAAGTCACAGTGGGGATCCGCTAAATTGAAAACAAAGTCCATCACGTTTCCAGAGGCCAAAAAGAATGTAAATGAATTATAAGGAGTCGGGATTGGCAGGCCAATCCCGGCAGAATTAAGCCGGCGTTGCGATCGGGACCGAATTTTCTTGCGCAGCAACGAATTATCGGAGAAGAGGGCTGGAACAGAGCGGAGCGTTTCGTCCGAGAGCGAAGGTTGAGAAAGAAAACGATGATTATGAGGATAGGGAGAATAAAGAGGAGGAGGTGTCGGCATAGTGACGGCAGCGGGAGACGGGAAGGAAGGGTTTCCGAAACAGCTCTCCGCTATCTCAACTGATCCGATCAAGATTAATGAGTGCGCGGCTTTGCTAGCCGAATCTTTGCACGCTTCATCCGACCGCTCGCTCCTCACAAGGGCATTGGTCTAAGCGACAGGTTATGTCGAGATGCCTCCCATAATAATGCATTTTCACCGGCGCAGACAATACTCGAGGCAAAAACTGTCAAAAGTATTTATTACACCGTATACATGCAATTACCTTATATTCGGAAGCGCGAGGTGGAATGAGGAGACTCTGGGGCAGCGCATTTCATTTTATTTAATTTTTTAGGTTGAACTGCCAAATATTCTTGGTATTTCAGCAAACATTGTTAGAAGCTCCCAGGAATTTCGATGATAATTTTGGAAATTGCCTTGAAAATTTTCGGAAGGGTAAAGTTTTGAAGAAGTTCCTGGAGAAGACTTACCGATTATAAATTGATACACTGAGAAAAATCTCAGGCTGAATGAAAATGAGTTCCTGACATTAAAACATGAAATTCCTGTAACTTTTGTGCCATTTTTTCATTTTATTTTTACAGGAAAATCGTCAGAACAATATTTTCTTTGCAATTACAATATAATTTTTTTGCATCTTTGGGTTTTTTTTAGTTTACTGAAAACAGTTTTTAACCTATTACGATAGCGATATTGCTTTTACACCTGTCATGTAGACATCTGATTATCCTTAATCGTGACTTTGAACTTTTTTCGTTAAACGGATTTGATCTTTACATAATATTGGGATAGCAGTAGTCTTTATGTCATCGTTATTGTAGGTAGCATGATTATATCTCGAAGCGATATAATGATCCTTCCTATTGCCATTTTATAAGGCTTTGCTTATTTCTTTGGAAAATTGTGTCTAATTATGCAGCTATTTGATCTCCGTAAATGTAAATAATGATGTTCTACTTTTTTTTCAATTATCCACAAATGCGTACGAAAACACATAAATAAAATTGAGGTTCAAGAATTTATTAATGTTAATACCATAAGGAATTTTTTAAATAAGTGTTGCCTGAGTCGGAAGGTTAGTGGAGGAGTAACGGTAAAGAAAGGTCGATAATGGAAAAAAGTTAGGTTGGAGTATGTGCAACTAAAGGGAAAATTAGAAATATGAAAAATAAAGTTCGAAGAAAACAGCAGAAAATAAACTTTCAGTTGATAAGAATATAAAATGGTAAATAGAGTTATGAGAAAAAATATCAAAGAATGAAGTGTAATTTCACTGCCTTCTTTTACTCATCTGTTACTCATACATTAAAATAATGTATGCCTTTCTACAAAAAATGACGTTCGATTCATGTGCGAATCGTACATGCGATCTCATTTCCATATTCAATCCCATATTCAATCGTATACGGGATTGCATACGGGCATATATGAATCGATTATGGGATCTCATATAGTTCTTCTCATATGCGATCCAATATGCAATCCCATATACTATTCGCATATAGGATCATATATAAATCGCATATAGGATCATATATAAACTAAAAGTTTTTTCGATATATGCTGTGGCTGCATCAGAACAACGAATTTAAACCAAATGTAAAGTGATTGATAGGTACCATAGTGTGGCGGAATTACTTTGTGGACTGTTATTGAAACGTTGTTGCATATACAAATTTTTGTCAGATCATGAGTCTATCATCTGTCGGGTAAAAAATCATCAATCGGGCTCATTTTGAGAAAAAGTGGTTTGTACGTAATAAATAAATTTTTGTTAGTTTTAAACACTAAGTATATTCAATGCTGTTATACATTTATTTAATGTACCGTACATTGTATAAATGTACGGTATATCGGAAACGATAAAATTTGTTTTTTAAAAGTAATTGACAATAATTAAATAACAAAGACATAATTTTCACAAAACGAGGGCAAACAGTGGACTCTGTGCATTTCGACTTGTAATGTTTTGAAACAATACAAAATTAGTGTTAATCACCGAAGTACTGTCAAAAAATGTTATGGGATGTCTGTAAATATAATAGCAATATTTGCAGACAATCCATGGTATTATATCTTTGAATTTCGTTTTCGTTTTGTGAGATTTATTTTTTGTTAATAAATTGATACATCCCTATCAGCAAAGAATATTATTCAATCTTTATATAATGTTACTGTAATATTATGCGGACATTCAATATTATAGTAACACTATAGAAATATTGAATAATATTCTTTGCTGCTAGGGATTAATACTGTTAAAC
>JABFPB010007380.1:0-11071 GCA_022817645.1 Ceratoteleas bidentatus | reverse complement strand
CGGCGATTTTTCCCAATATCGGATAGTTGGTATCGGATTATCGGACATTTTTCCCGATATCCGATAATCGGCATCGGTCTATCGGACATTTTCCCGATATCCGATAGTCGGTATCGGACTATCGGACATTTTTCCCGATATCCGATAATCGGCATCGGACTATCGGACATTTTTCCCGATATCCGATAGTCGGTATCGGACTATCGGCGATTTTTCCCAATATCGGATAGTTGGTATCGGATTATCGGACATTTTTCCCGATATCCGATAATCGGCATCGGACTATCGGCCTTTTTTCCCGATATCTTATAGTCGGTATCGGATTATCGGACATTTTTTCCGATATCCGATATTCGGTATCGGACTATCGGACATTTTTTCCGATATCCTATTGTCTCGGACCATCTGAACATTTTTCAGATATCCGATAGTTGGTATCGGACTATCGGAAATTTTTCCCGATATCCGATAGTCGGTATCGGACTATCGGACATTATGTTCGATAGTCAGATTCTCAGTATCGGACTATCGGACACTATCGACTACTGGTACTAATTAAGTTTTGTCCATTCCTGATCACGTCTGACGATGCACACGCGCGGCTTTTAGAATCATCGAAATGATTTGGTGAAAATAACCAAAAAGATTTGAACATATGTATTTATTTGATATAACTCGGATGCATATATTTCGGAACATTCCGTTATACACTCGACGATTCCATTATTTTATCTCCCATTATTTAATACGCTCTCATTATTTGACATGTTCCGCTCTGACGATTTGACGTGGTTCCTCCAATGCCGGAAACTGGTCTAGCCAATGAAATTCAAGCTTGTTTGGCGGGTCATTCAAGCGTACAAAACAGAAGAAACGTACAAAACGGAATGACTGGAACTGACCGCCATCGACCAATCAGAATCGAGCGGCGTGAGCAGTCAGTTTTCATCAAATAGTGAGAGCGTTTCCGGTCCCGACTTGTCAAATAATGAGAGCGTCGAGTGTATTCAGTGAATCAGTATACTTCTGACAACATTATTCAGATTCAAGAAGCTGTGAATATTATTACTGATGAAACGTTCTGCTTTAGAATTTTTTTTATATTTATGAATGAAAAACAAAGGCTAACGTTATTTTGCCTGAAAACGTTCGTCCTGATGAAAGTAATGCCCGCAGGCATTACTTTCATTGAGGTAACTATCCAGTTACCTCAAGACATTGGATAATTCTATGTAGGTACTAGATAGATGGAACTTGTCAAGCTTGAACTAACTAGTTTCTGGTTAGGTACTCAGTAATTATACTTGAACTGGTTCCGGGATGGCAACGGGATGGCAACCTCTTAATCGGTTACAATTGTTAGATAGGATAAGGAATCGAATGTTTTATTACAAATTATGGCTACTTACCATATTGCTAATTACTTGATTGGAGCAGAGGTTTTACTTATTTACATCAACTGTTAATAAAACGTTCCTCCACTATTTTGCTTAAAATGTCTTACAATAACTTTTAAATATTAAAATTATTTGAATTTCATATAAATTTCGTTAAACAATTTATGTTAATGATTAACATAAATTGTATTTCGCGCCTCTTCCTCGAGATCAAATTGTAGTATCCCTCCCCGCGCCCTCAAATCACACGTCGTTCAAAGCTAAAAAACCAAAAAATGGCCGCCACAGTTGGCAACAGTGTCTCCCGCCACCACGAACCTCATTCCCTTTGTGTGTGCCTTCCATTTCACACGTGAAAAAAATTGTCCGTGATTTTCTTTCCACTTTTTATTAAAAATGGGCAAGCACAAGCGGTCAAAACACGGGAAAGACAAACTGAAAAAGGTTTTGTTGGAATTGGCGGAGGATCTATCTCGGAAAAAACGATCAAAAAGGAGCAGGAGAGAAAGTTCGTCTTCTTCGTCATCATCGAGTTCTTCGAGCTCGGCGTCCGGTGAGTTTCAGAAAAACAATTCGTATTTAGGCTCTAACCTATTACGAACGGAAAAGAGTCGGTTCCAACCGCTGTTTGTAACACAGGCTCTAACCTGTAAAAACAAAGATTTTTCGAGAACTTGCCGTGCAGGCTCTAACCTGCAAAAATGGCGGCAAACGAGATTTTATCGTTGCCTGGTTTTGTGATGTAAAGTACTAAAACAATTTTTATTTGTAAAACCTTTTATGGTTTTTTTTATAAGCTCTAACTTACATTTTATAAATTTGTAGGCCCTAACCTATAAATTGTTGAAATAAATTATTTAAAATTATTAACAAAATTTGTAATAGGCTCTAACCTATAAATAAAAATCATTTGAAATACCTTTTATGGTTTTTTATGTAAGCTCTAACTTACATATTTTAATTATTAAAAAAAATAATAATTGTTTAAATGTATTAAACAATTATTATTTTGAAAATATTAAACAATTATTAAACAAAAAAATTAAATTTATTAAACAAACTTTTTAATGGGCTCTAATCTATCAATCGTCTTTTTTAATCATTTGATTCAGATTTTTATTCTGTTTCAATTTGTATTTTAGAAACATCCAATTCGGCAGTAGACGAAAACTATCCGGAAAATGAGCAACATGATAGTGGAGAAAATCCATTGTTGGCTCAACCACCAGAAGAAACTAACCCTGAGGAGCATCTCGATCAAGAAATTTTGGATCCGATTTGGATCCGAAATTTTGGATCCGAAAGTTTGCAACCGATTGATCGGCAAGCGGTTGCAAACCGAGAAAAAGTTTGAAGATCCGATACATACGGATGTAGCAACGAGATGGCTTGACGTCTTGAAGCAGGGATTGCCGTCAGATGAAAAGATTAACTTGATTAACAAGTACGCCCTGCCTGAAAATTGTGCCTTAATGGAACCTCCAAAATTGATCTCAGAGATGCGGTCCATTTTGCAAGAAACGAGCTTGAAGCGGGATGACCGGATTTTTGCCAAACAAACTAAGATCTCGGCGGCCTTGGCAGCTACAGCCAAGATTGCGGTTACAGTGTTGAAAAGTAAAGCTCGCAATCTTCTGGCACAGATCAGTGATGTTGCCAGGCTGTTAGCTGACCTGCAGCGTGATGAATCCTTAATCTGTCGAAACCTGGTCTTGGCAAATGTTAACGCGGCAGCTAAAGATCTTTTGCTGACAACCGAAGTTGATGAGTGGCTCTTCGGGAAGGATCTTCAAGAAAAACTGAAATCAGCGAAGTCTATGGAAGGATCCTTGAAAATTTTGAAGTCGGAGAGCAAGCCTTCTACTTCCAACGCCAAGGTTTCAAAAAACGGGAGACTCCCGCCCAAGTACGTGCGATACAAGCAGACGACTCCGGGCGGGAAGATTCATCGTCAACCGCCGAAGGATTCAAGGGCTGGCCGGCCGACATCGCCCTCTCGGAAGAGGACATCACATCTCAGTTCCAGATCGAAGAGACGCTAAACGAAGAAGTTCTCTCGTCTAGGGCAGACTCCGCCCTTGTTCCACTAGGTGAGGATCCGGCGACAATAAACGATGTAAGTTTGGCAGATTGAAATTGTTTCTTAACAATTGGAAATCGCTATCTTCAGGCCCTTTGCTTTCATCATGGGTCAGAGGTTACAAAATCCGTTTTCATAGTAAAGTTACTCAGTTTTCTGTTCCAACAGAAAATGCGTGGTCTGCTCGTGAAAAAAGCGATATCCAGAAATCATTATCTTCTTTATTGGTTAAAGGAGCCATTCGGCCATATAAAGAAATGAATGGCCAATTCATTTCTAAAATTTTTCTTGTTCCTAAAACATCTGGTGGTAATCATTTAGTACTAAATTTAAAGAAATTAAATGAATTTGTTCTTACGGACCATTTTAAGATCGAGGATCATAAAACCGTTATTAGATTGTTAACTAAAGATTCGTTTATGGCAACAATCGATCTTACGGATGCCTATTACCTTATTTCTATTAGAGAAGAGGACAGGAAATTTTTACGGTTTTATTTTGACGGCAGCTTATATGAACTTTGTTGTTTACCGTTTGGACTAGCTGCAGCTCTTTACGTATTCACGAAGATTATGAAACCGGTGGTTGCAAATCTTAGAAAAGAGGGTTTAAAATCGGTTATTTATCTCGATGATATACTCATTTTTGGAGATTTTTTTGAAGAGTGTTTTCAGGAAATTCAATGTTTCCCAGACTAAAGAGTTATTGAAATCCTTAGGGTTCTTGATAAATAATTTGAAAAGTAACTTGATTCCCAACAAAATCTGTACTTATTTGGGATTTGTTTATGACTCTAATGATATGTCGGTATCATTACCAAGTAGAAAGATTGTGAAGCTAAGAGATCACCTTGAGAAGTTTAAGAAAGTTAATGTTTGCACGATTCGAACATTTGCTCAATTCATCGGGTTACTTGTTTCGGCATGTCCAGCTGTACCATATGGATGGCTTTATACAAAGCAATTTGAAAGAGAAAAGTTTTTTGCCCTGCAAAGAAATTTCGACGATTTCGATGCTCTCAGAATATTCCTAATTATTTACAACAAGATTTTAACTGGTGGTTGCGAAGCATTTCAGCCTACAAAAATCCAATCAGAGATTCGAGTTTTAGTTTAGAGATTTTCTCAGATGCTTTGCTCTCCGGTTGGGGAATATTTTGTAATGAAAATTCCTCACATGGTTTTTGGAATGAGGCAGACTTGTCTCATGATATTAATTATCTGGAGCTCTGTGCGACTTTTTATGGCTTGAAATGTTTCGCTTCCAAATACAGAAATTGTCAGATTCTTTTAAGAATGGATAATACAACGGCTATTTCCTATATAAACAGGATGGGTAGTGTACAATATGTGGAATTGAGTAGGGTATCGAGAGACATTTTAAAAGATTGTTTCTTTTAAAACAACTTGAAGACTGTTTCTTTAAAATTGGTTACTCTGTTAGCTCTACTCACAGCTCATCGCATTCAGACTTTGTCTTTGGTCCATGTTAGAAACATTCGCGTTTTAAGTGATAAGATTGAGATAAAAATCCCTGATTCTGTGAAAACATCTGGACCTAATCATATCCAACCTTTGTTAATTTTACCAAGATTCGCTGACAACCCAAAAGTGTGCGTATATTCTGTTCTACAGTGTTACGTGCAAATGACAGCTGAATTTCGTAATAACCCACCGCATTGTTTGTATCCTTCAAGAAACCGCATACCGCAGTAAGCGGGCAGACATTAAGTCGCTGGATTAAGTCGGTTCTTGAAAAGAGTGGTGTAGATACAACCATCTTTTCAGCTTGTTCGACACGTCAGACGTTATAAAGAGGACAGCAGGTTGGAAAATTCGGCTGTTTTTGCGAAGCACTACAATCTGAAGTTAGTAGAAGATCGTTCTGTTTTCGCGCAAGCTATTGTAAACGACTGTGATTGTAGTTAATATACTCTAACGAGTTATTCATGTTGTGTTAAATAAATAATTTAACTTTGATAATTCCAAATTTTTTCACTTTATAACCCGTAACTCTTAACTTTAAACATCTACAATTTGATCTCGAGGAAGAGGCGCGAAATACAATTGAATGATTAAACGAACTTACCTAAGTGAAGTTCTGTCATAATTGTATATAGCGCCTCTTCCGAAATGATCAAACCCACCCTGATTCTTTCCTGAATCCCCATATTCTACACCATAGCAGAATACCCAATATTCGAGTTACGGCATCACTTTAAAATAATGAGGTTCGTGGTGGCGGGAGACACTGTTGCCAACTGTGGCGGCCATTTTTTTGGTTTTTTAGCTTTGAAAACGTGTGATTTGAGGGCGCGGGGAGGGGTACTACAATTTGATCATCTCGGAAGAGGCGCTACATACAATTATGATAGAACTTCACTTAGGTAAGTTCGTTTAATCATTCAATTATTCGTCAATATACTTACTCATTGTGCTGCATCTTTTATATTACTTGTTTACATAAAATGTATACACAAAATACATATATCTACAAATGAATTGATAATAAAATCATACTTTGCGTAATTAAAAAATTCACGTCCCTCTATATTAATAAAATATTTTCAATTCGTCATACCTCGGGGCCCATATGTGTGGGTTGATACGTATACCATTAGGGTGGTCCTTAAAAGGCAAAAAATTTGGATTTTCTCGGGCGCCCCCTAAAAATGTTTATAATGTATAGAAAATGAGATTCAAACACTTCAGACTGGTTTTTGGACAAATTAAACCGGCCCCCACTCGAGTTTTATATCGGGAAAAACGTGATTTTTAAACAAATCGATCTTTTAGACCATTTTAACATGCACATTCATCAAATGTAATTTCTTTGAATATAATACGAAACTCCATTAAATTCTCGATAATATGACGAGATATACCAGTAGTTTTTGTGCAAAAATGAAGATCTTACAACGTTTTGAAAAACGTTGTAAGTCCTTGATGACAAATGATGAAAAAAGAGTTTGTTTTGTTTCGATGAAAAAACGTTATTTTGCCTAATTTTCTCCGAAGCACCCTACACGGAGAAAAAAACAATAGTCAGGACAAACAAAAAAATGGTTAATATTACCAAAGTTTTGGGTAAATGTATGGACAACCCAAACATTTGGTAAAATTTACCAATGAAAATTAGTAATGAAATACCTGTCAGATTTATTTCTTTTGTCGGTAAATGTCACAGATTAAAATTAAAACAAACGTCAGAACCGCATCAAACGGAGGAACTAGATAGGTTAACAACTAAAATTAGTTCCGAAATGACTAAAGTCGGCTATGAATTCTCAATTTGTATTTAAATTTACATTCTTTAAAATAAAGCACATATTTTTTTACTCTAACCCGATTTTGCAATATCGATTATTTTTTGAATGCTCGGTTTAAAAAAACTGTTTACAAAAATGGAATCCGAAACACTAAAACCGAACATTTAACACTCTTAAAAAATCATTCTGGATCTGTTGTATTCTGTTTGTTTCAAAAGGATTTTCCGTTTGATATCTGCCCAAAAAGAATTCCTTTTGAATCTAAAGGAAATACCTTTTCTACCAAAATCATTTGATTCAAAACTGTCTGCGTTTTGAGTCATAAGGAAATTTCTTTTCTACGCGTACGCGAACCGGTTAACGCCAGACTGTGTAGTACGCGCATCGTGCGAGTTTTTTTTCTTACAAGAAGAATCGCTTTTCATCTTAAATTGTATTCATTTTGTCACATACATTTTCGTCCAAAAGAATTCTATTTCATTAAAAAAGAGTGTCTTAAAAAAGATAATATTTTTGTGGGAAGAAGAATATTTATTGCAGTGCTATTTTCCAAACATCGAATTGTAGTACACATGATACATGCTTAAAGCGCAAATTTTTTTCTAATTTTACAGAAAGGCAAATGAATTGGAAATCAGTATTATATATAACTTTTTATTCGAACATTTTAGCATATCAAGAATCGACTTGCAACAAACATATCATCCTTTTTTTATACATTAGACATGGGTATTTATATTCGAGCGCATACAGAAATACCTTCTTCTTAACTGGACTTACAGATACGTTGCATGCGTGGTAATGTTCATTGAAACCTTTAACATTTAATCCTAAATATAAAAAGAGAACGTCGGTCGAGTTTACAATAATATGTCACTTACTTGACCAAATATTGGCACCTGAGTCTATAACTATAATCGTGTCTGCAGTATATTTTGTACCATACACAGTAACCCACTTCACTTTCTGTATAACATTTGGAGTTGACACCTCACCGAGAAACATCGAATAAGCAGAAATATTATATTTTTGCGTCGCCCCATGTGTCAAATTATTCAAGTTACCACTATTAACAAAATTGCAATACTTTAATTGCTGTCTAGTTGCTAATGTATAAGGAACGTTGATTTTGTTGCACGAAACGTTCGAAAAATTGTTTTCGTATCACGTGCACGGAAAGTACTCACTTTCCGCCCTCTCGGGCGGGCGGAAAGTTGCCCATTACTTCCCTAGGGAAGTAATAACTTTCCACCCTATACCTTGGGCGGAAAGTTTCACTTTCCGCCCTCGGTACCGGGCGGAAAGTTATATTACTTCCCTTGGGAAGTAATGGGTAACTTTCCGCCCTGTTCCTCGAACGGAAATTGAGTACATTCCTTGCACTTGATACCAAAAGCACAGTGTGTACCGCGGGAAGAAAAGACTTACTTTCCGCCCTTGGTGCACAATGTACTATTAAACCGCCGCATGAACGGCAGATTGATGATCTGAACCATGTTATCGAGTATACCTAGGCTCAAAATTAGCCCGGAATGTATTCCAAATTTTTTATTCCTAAGAAAAATGTTGTTTCTTTTTAGGTATAAACTGTGTTTTATAATGGTTCTGGTGCACCGACAAAAAGCGGGTAAATAACATAGGTAGCAGGGTTGCATAAAAATCATCGATTGTTTTCAAATGAAAAATCCATTTTTTTATTTAAATCGGATTTAAATCAGATGATTTAAATCAAAACAATCATGGCAATTTTATACAATAAATTCGGAATGATTGGACAGAAAAAGCCGCCAAATTATTATTATTATTATTATTTTAATAAATCCATCAACTCTTAAGGAGGTTCCATAGCTAGAAGCTTTTTTTCATCTTTCATTTTGTATTTTTCAGAATGTTTGGAACAGAACATTAACAATTTCAACATATCTATCTACAAGTGTACCAGAAGAATTTGTAGTATTTATCTAACTAAATATGCCTTAACTCTTAACCCTAGAACCTAAAAAAATCACGTATTCCTAGAATGTCCCCCCTTTGCTTACTAAACATTTTTATAATTATTTATTTATAAATGGCATAACAATCACATTACAATCACAATCGGTCATACCGAATCTGTACTATTCACAAAGTTAAAGCGAAAATAATTTTTGTTAGCGGTCCCACAGACCGACATCCAGGGTTAAGGGTTAAAGTAAGATTCTAGAATCTTCAGTCTAAAAAACGCTACAGAAATATTAAATAGTTCAAAATTTGAACACTTGAAGAAAAAAGGACGAGGAATAATTTCTTAAAATTTGATTGATTTTCACAGTACAGTTTCCGAGAAAATGAGTGTAGCGGCCAAAAGTGGAGAGGAACTAATTAGGCTCTCGTGCCTAATTAGTGGAACTAATTAGGCACTCTACATTGACGTGAAAAACATCGTATCGGCCTCGGGCGCTGGTGGCGCCCTCGGACGTAATATATCATTTTTTCCGAAACAACACTGTTAAAGTCAATCAAATGTTGTGAAATTATTCCTTTACATTTTTTCTCAACTCTGTAATTGAAAACAGATTAAACAATATTAACGAATATGGGATTGGTACAATACTGTATTGACGAATACTGAATTGTACTAATCATGTATTAGTACCAATTCGGGGTCCAGGGTGCAACACCCCAGCACCCCCGGCCTGTAACAACAATTTTTTTCAATTATTTGAAAATTTGTGAATTTTTCAAATTTTTGCGAAAATTTGAGGAATTAAAACATGATATTAGTTGGGAACTTTTTCGGGAATTAAATCAGATTTTGAGGGAATTTTTGGGGAATATTTTGGTAAATTTATTCCTATTTTTGGATTTTTGGAAATTATTTACAAATTTTATTAATTTTTTGATATTTTTAAACAACTTTTTGAAATTTTTTTGAATTTCCTTGAATTTTGTTTAATGCATTTTTTTATTTTGTTGCACTGAAAAAAGATCGGAGCAACCGTTACCTCTTTGCGTGGAACAGTTGCGCGAATCCGCCGCGTAACTGGCGCCCTGCGCATAGTGGAACGGTTGCGCCGTTTGAGAGGAACAGTTGCCCGCGTAAGAGGGAACGGTTGCCCGCGCGCGAAGGAGCAACCATTGCCCCGCGAAAAAGAGCACTCCTTAACCCGTGGGGGTAACCGCTGCCCCGAAAACGGAGCAATGGTTGCTCCGGATGAACAAGGCAACTGTTATTCCTGACTTGGGGGCAACAGTTACCCCCAAATTGGAGTAGCCATTCCTCTGAAGTAAAAGGGCCACGGTTGCTCTGCGTGCAGAGCAGCGTTTGCTCCGACCTTTTTTCAGTGTGGGGAATTTTTCGGCATATTGTGGAATTTTTGGGGAATTTTTTTGGGGGGGAAATTTTTATGAATTTGTTTTATTCTTTTTGAACTTTGTAAAATTTTATTATTTAATTTTATGATGTTCATTTGAATTTTTTATTTTATAATGAATTTTTGTGAATTTTTTTGGAATTTTTTTTAATTAAAACACATTTTTTTCGGAATTTTCTAAACTTTTTTTTATTTTTTTGATTTATTTTGATTTTTTATTATTTTATAATTTTTTTGTAATTTTTACAATTTTAAAAAATATTTTATAACTTTTTAAATTTTTTTAAATTTTATGTAAAATTTGTTTAAAATATTTGTGTAAAATTTTTTTAATTAAAAAAATCTTTTTATTTTTATTTAATTTGTATTAATTTTTTTTGAAATTTTTTAAAATTTGTTTGAATTTTTACTTTGTGGAAGTAAAGTTTCACTATACGTGCGTACAATTAGGGAGTAAAGTACCACTTTCCTACACTTTTTTTAATTTATTGTGAGGAACAATAAATTAAAAAACGCCTTTTTGAGCATGGATTTGGGACAAGTCGAAAATCTGACTCAATTATCATACAAACCTCATTTTTTTACCATTTCTGATAAGGTTTCGCTTTGGGACCCTAGAACAGTCCCAAAGCGAAACTGCTCCAGGGCCGCTGCACCATTGTTATTTCGCAAGACCCTTTTAATAATTACTTCCGGTCACTTTTGGCTACGCTAATGAAACATCTCCCGATCTCCGAAGATTCTCCGGAGAATCTTCGTGGTTTTGTTCGCGAATCTGCAGAGGGGAGGAGTTCCCCCAGAAGAGTACCTTTATGTTTAAATCGCCTTTATAACTTCTATATTAAGGTGAAATGTCAGATTTCACCAACGCTGACATAAAATGTAATCGTTTTGTTTAAACATTTTAGTTTTAGCATTATAATAGTACATTGTGTACCAAGGGCGGAAAGTAAGTCTTTTCTTCCCGCGGTAC
>JABFPB010007379.1:0-11060 GCA_022817645.1 Ceratoteleas bidentatus | reverse complement strand
AAAAGAACAACTTTGCTCCCTCTATACAGACACTCAAAACGTTCATTTTTTATACAGGTAAGACAAAAAATATCGTTTGCACCTCGGACGAAAAAACCTATTTTGCGCCCTTGGTACGAAATATACTATTGTATTGTTTTGACTATCGTTTTCCACCGATAACTCACAAATTATCCAATGGCAAGATAATTTTGCAGGGCCGCAATCGTTACTGGATTGGTGTAAAGTAAAAAATCAAGAAAAGAATAAATTAACACAAATATATAATATCGGATTCGATTTTTGATAATATAGACATTTTTTGTAGATTACAACATTTTTGGCTTTTGTTACTATTCAATAACAATGTTTTTTAGTGTCTAATTTCAGTCAATTTCGATATGTGTTAAGAAAATATAATTAAACAATTCCGTTTTTCAACTAATATCCAAAATCCGATCCGAAATCATTAACCTAGATGTAGTTATTCCATTAAGCGGTGATTCCACGACGTTCAGTCATTCGCCGAAATCCGAGTAACAAGTTAAATGAAATTAATTAAGTATACTGAGAAACTTTTAGGTTTAGTCATTACAATTTCTACCGGATCCTTTTAATGCGAATTCAGTGCAACTAAAATGGAATCGATTGATTGATCTCTCTCGAAACTTCCGCATAGCATTACACCATCGCGTAATAAAGCTTAACCGTACGTGCAGAGCACGAGCAATTTTCCGACCTCGATTTGCTATTTTCTCCGTTCTACTTAAAAAGCTAGAACTTGAAGAAGCGCGTAACTAATTTTCTAACACGAATGCAAATTAAAAATGCGATAATTTTGCAAGGCCGACGCCGCCATCGTCGTCTGCATCGACCGATCGAAGCTGATTTACAAAACTAATCGAATAGCGCAAGTGATCGGAATCGCGTTATCTAAGAGGTACGCGCGTTTCGTTGCGCCGCGCAAAGGCCAGGAGACTGGGTCCAGAATTCCACACGTACTTTCACACGTGACTAGAAAATTATTTATTCGCATATGATCGACGATTTATTGCCCGGCGACATCATCCGCCGCGACTCGGTGACTTAATTCTCTCCGCCATTTATGAAGTGCTCAAATTTTGACCAATTTACTTTGATTCCTAAACAAATATTATATTCATCAAAAAATTATCAAGTAATGGCTCAAGGTTCCTTATCTATATGAAATTAATGTCAATTAATCAAATTTTGTACAGTTTGTGGAAAAGCGACAAACACAAATTTCCCAAAATTTGTTTGACTTTTACAGTGTTCCGAGAAAATAATTGTTGAAGTTACTTACTTAGCTATAAAATTATTCATTGGTACTTATAGCAACTTCGTACCTTATTTCCTCGGTAGCGGTGCTATGGAAGTTAACCAAATTGTACCTTGTTTTTTATAATTTTTCAAAATTGAACCTATTAGCATTTCAGTTTTTTATTTTTTACATTTATTTAAGACTCCAAAATCCTAATTTCGTACCAATTCAGTTGGAAATGCTTTCTTATAGAACACTGTATATAGATTTTCAATAAGACACTAAATCATAAAATAACGCCTAGCTAAGGGGCCTCCTTGAAGTCTCAGATAGTTTATGCGAAGCGTTCACTTCGTATTATACGAGAAATTACTTTCCTCGATCGACTGTATCGGATTCATTAAATATAATTTACTATCTATATTTTGAGATATTTGAAGGTTCCACTGACATCTTAAAATATATGATACGATATGCTAGATGTAACGCATTGCATTAAGTAGATTAAATATGGAACACGTTATACCGTATGACTTTGTGTTCGAAATGATTAAAAAAGAACGGTTGGGTGAATTCGAAATGCGAACGTGATTCGCGGCATAAACCACAGCCGCGAATGACCCGTAATACGGTCTAATAATAATGCTGTGTTTTACAAGCATACCCTGTACAAGCGTCTACGACCAGCAGACTTATAACGTACGCACGCGTAGACGCGCGGATAACTGGAAAGCGCGGATCCGTGTACATATAAGTGTATGACGCGCAAGTGTTCGGAATGCACGGCGTGTATGTAGCACTGGAATCCGCCAGTAAATCAAGGCCTGCAAAATGCTTGCATACAATGATAGAATGAATTACGTTGATTGTTACGATCGACAACACCGAGAGACAACGAGCGAGCCGTACAGTGTTTACGTTTTTGCGACGGAAGCGTTATTTATGAACAAATTGGCTCGACACCGCGTCTTCGTGCTCTCCGAGCTTACGAACAAGTGCTGAACCGGCAGGCCAATTAATCACGATCGAGGAAGTGAGCTGCATTGGATCGGCAAAATATATTTCGGAATTTTTCCGCAGAGAAAAAAACATATTCGAAAATGGATACATAGATACTTTGACAAAATATTGTATAATTTTAATGAATTTATTTATGTACAGAAATATATAATTACATATGTAAAATATATTTTTTCTATATATTTTTAGGTAATATAAGCTAATTTATAAAAAATATATTTAAAAATATGCTCGTAGCAAAAAAGTAATACAGTTGCAAATATATTTTGTGAATTTATTATTTTCCTTGCGGGATGCGAGTTCTGTTTTTGAAAAAGAGCACTTTTACTTTGGAGAAAATGGTGAAAACGCGTTCAAAATACGAACTTTGACACATTTGAAAATGAAAATGAAAAAAGGTGGCTTTCTGGAAAGCCCCATATGTCGCGATAGGAGTTGGTGCTTTCAGAATGTTCACTTGAGAAATGATTTGAAGAGTGTCGCGTATTAACGTATTTTTCACGTCAACTATGTTCCGGATGAATAATCGGGTCGAAATTTGAATACGTGTTTTCGTGTAAACCTAAACAATTATGACGGTCTCGAAGTGAAACTTTTTCCGACCGTCGGTTATTTAAGCAAAGTCACGTTTCGAAGGAATAACAAACGCGCTAAAAAATAACGTCGCCGGTATGTAGACATTTGCCATTTGCTCGACCTGCCACCGAAGCTTTTTTTGCAACGAGTTTTTCGTTGGACTTGTATTCCAACACTTTTTCGCATTCCTTTTGAAAACAGATTATAATTAGATTTTTAACTTGAATGTGATGAAAACTTTCATTGAAACAGATTTATGTTTAAGTGCGTTTAAAACATCAAAATGTATGTAATAATAATATTGTGCATAAGGAAGTAATTAACCATGACGGTCTATTTTTAATTTTCACGTATGACTCATTGTAAAAAAGGTGTTTGTATCAAATTTACTGAAGCAAAATTGTTTCCAGAAATAAATGCATGTTCTCCCAGAAAAATAACAGTTTTTAATTTCTTTTGTATTCTTTAATAAACACAATTTGATAAACATTTAATATTTTTCAGAGTGTTAAAAGTTTATCAAATATCACTTGAATCAAATTAGACATTATTTTACGTCCAAATACGACAACTTTGGCCAATTTCAACTAAATCTTGATTAATCTACAAGTAACCACACATTTTTAATTTCCAAACCTAGTTGACTTTACATTCCATTAAAATTGACGCCGGTCCCGTTAACTATTAGTTTAATCGTGCGTTAAAATCATTGAGCCGTTTCGCTCTTAATATTGTCACTATTTATTTAATATACATCTCCTGTAGGTATAATTTTCTCGAAGCACATGTCAGAAAATTTGAATAATTTGAATTTGTTAACCATTCGCGAAACCCGACAGTTCGCACGAATAAACCGCGAACTAAGAACACGATTATCGCAGATCCCTCATTAGCGTCGGTTTGTTAAAAATAACCTTTTTTCTTAACTGCCGCGCGAGTAATTCCAATCGTAATGAGCGCAACGTCTGATCGTGGTTTTTCGACGCGGCTTAACTTTCTTCGCTTTGATAATCCGTCGAAAGTGAGATTTATCTAATTACCTGCAGGCAACCGCAAAAAGATTTCTTTACACGCGATGGCATTGTCTGGCAACGTCCAACAAATTCCTTCAACGGCTGTGGACTCTTCACTGGGCAGCTCGGAATCCTCTGCAATACGAAACAAATATACGTTAACGACTTTATCAACGTATTAAAAATAGATTCGTCAATTTATTTTCATCATACGCGTATTCTATATCTGTGGATCGTTTTTGTAGTTAACGTTAGGTTCGATTAATGATGGCTTCAATGTTCATTTTTTGCTTATCATATATTTTTGGGTCGATTATATATAAAGACTGTTTGAGTGCGATGAGTGCGACATTTTGAGAATATTATTTTTAAAGTAATAGTCTCGAAATATTATCAAAGTTAATTCGATTTTACTTTGTGATACACACAGTTTCTGAACTTTTTATTTCAAGATCAGTGTCAAACTCATTAATTGTGTTTTATATATCGCAGAAGATTTCTTGAGTAGAACACAAAATAATGATATTTAAACGATAACACACAGTAAAAACTGTATCGACGTGTGTAAATTGGTAAATATGTGTATTTAAATTCAAAATGAAATGTTCTCGAATGAAATCGAATATTAGGCATTTTAGTATATTATTATATTTATTATATTAGGCATTTTAGCGAATTTAATTTATAAACGAGTGATATAAAAGAACGAAGTAAAAGGCATGTTTTCAAGTTTAAATTGGTAATAGGTTTCAACCAAGATTTAACGCTTGGTTTATAGCGTCTTATATTAAGTGGATTATTAATAAGAAGAAGCTTGAGTCAACCTCGTGTAATGTATAGCCTAAGAAGGAAAATTAGTCTTTGTCGTAGTAGAGTGCATTATTTTTATTTTGCATTATACATTATTTTTCCTTTTTTCTAATTTTAACCGCCATGAATTTGAAGAATTGTTCGTATGATTCTAAAAAAAATTATATCAGAGTATCATAATAAATCATAAAGGTAAAGTATCCCTTTTTTGGAGAGAAATGAATAGAGAAAAATAAGACTTTTAGCCAAATTCAGCATTCATTAATTATGAATAATGAATTCCAAATTCACTGGCATACATTATTTAATAATGCATTCTTTTCTATTCGTTTTTACCAAATACTTTTTGCAGGGATCAGACGATCATAATAAATCACTTTATTACTCGTATATATCACAAACAAAAACTATCATTTTAATATAAACTGGACGAACCTAATTTATTAATTCATAAAAAATTTTCAGTCATATGACATATGACCGACTGAGAGCGAAATTTCCCTCTGACAGTAGAAAGAAACTATTTTTCCTTCGATTGTTTATTTGCATAAAGAACAGCAGACGCGGATTCCTGTTAAATGTCAGCGCCAAGAAGAATGGACTGGTGGGAATACGAGGCGATTAAACTTGACATTCCCCGATGCAAATTGGTTGAGATGCGTGTTCGATATTGTCATCGATTTGTTGTCGTCAACACAACGGTGGATCGATGGATCGAATTATGTGATTATGGGATAGCGATATGGTTTTAATTACAGGTCAGCTCGATCATGTCAACGGTATGCTGTCCCATTGACTGAACAACCATATATACAGTAACGTTGAGGAAATGACCAGATCAGGGCGTTACGTGTGAGATCTCGTGTCATGTAACTTCGTAATCGTTACAGCTTTTTCGACCAGTACGTTTTTGCCATTAAGTAAAGCCATTGACGATTCGAATTGTGTTCAATTATGTAAGTTAATGGCGAACGTATGTTAAAGGTAACGCTATGATAATTCCAGAATGAACTTACGCCGAGAGTAATTTGTTGTTCGCGCACAAATTGGCTTTTTTAATTCGTTTGTACTTAAGGCATACGCTTTTGAGCAAGTGCCTTTATGTAACGTGACTTTTATTTCAGATCGGGATTTCTAATTAATTAGGATTTAACGATCCCGCGTTATTTAAGTGTTTGTTTAGAGTAACATTGATTTTCGTTAGGAAACATTCATTTAATTTAACTTTTTTTAGGAAAGAACCAGCTATTAATTGCTAAGGGTAATTAACTGAAGGACAAAAATGAAATTAACGGTATAAAATTAAAATGGGAAGTAAATTGATTTACATGTTGCAATATTGAACAAGTGCTATGTTTTAGCTGTCGAAATGGATCAAACTTTAAAATGAAATGGTTAAAATTCAGTTCTGACAGCGATTTAATTGATGAATTAATTTGAATAGTACTGTGCAATTCATTGCATTTCGCAATTTCGTCATTATAAATCATTGGTATGAGAAAAAAGGCATTTATCATACCAATCACGTGTACGAAATGCCACTTATTTGTCAAAATAATAAATTATAACAAAAATGTCGAATAAGTGTCTAACAACGTAATCAAATTAATTACATAACGCATCCTTAGCTGAAATTCAATTAAAGTTCGTTCGACTGCAGCAACATGTTGCACGTACCAATGACTTTCGAAAAATGTGAAAAATCAGACAATATTCCTACGACAAAATTAAACGACGCTAAATACCAATTATCGTAATTGAAATAATTATTTCAGCAATTAAATTAATAGCTTATTGTCATGAGCCACATTCGACCTCCTCACTCGGCTCGTATACTGCGTATATCTTTCGACGAAACTCGTTTTATTAAATCCCATTAACTTGTCCATCCACAATAAATTCCTCCTTTAACTAATAAAAGTGCTGACTTTTCACCGAAACCACAGCTGGATTTCTCTCCGCATCTCGCGAACACACCACAAAACCATAATCAACTTGCGACAAAACTTCCAAATAAAAGTTACGCAGATCACACCGCGAGACAGTCGCTACGTCCTAACTTCCTGATTGTCATTGGCCGAGGAGAAAGCGCGGACTTCCTTGTTGTCGCATCGCGGGCATATTTCGCGACTGTGACGGCACCGAGCGATGGGCGAATCGCGCTCGCGCCCGGACGAGGAAGCCACCGTGACTATTGCGCCGTGCATTTTCACTTTTGCCAGGCGCCGCGTTCCGCAACGGCCCGCGAACACGCGCCTTGTGCGCGCACTTCGAACTTGAGAAGAAACGTCGCGACAAGGTCGACCATCAGCTAAGGCGCGCAGCCGCGTAATCGTTATGAATTTTCCCCCTACCGGTTTTTGCAAAAAATTGCAGTCTTGAGTCTGATTGCAGCTTGTAATCGACACTGTCAATTTAGCGATCAGGTTTCCAGTTTTAGAGAGTTGTAGGAGAGAAAAATGGGAATTACATTATTTTGGGACTTTGAATGGCCGAGTAAAGTGAAGTCAGTTCGGGTATAATTTGGTATTTCTGGTCTGGTGGTGTGTTATCAGGTTATTTTTAGAGAATGAGTTGAATTTCGCGTGACAAACTGAAATTAGTCTGTAGCCGGGTTTGAACTCGATTATCCAGATGAAGGCAAATTTAAACCTGACAAAAGTTCGAATGTATGAGAATATGTTGTAAAGGTCGACACACTCCTAAAAATGGGTCAGTGAGTGACAGAGATCGCGTTGGGTCAAAGTATATTTAAGGTTTTGGAAACAACAGCATAAGTGTTTGGGGATATGTAAGATTCATATGAGAAGAGTATCAATTTATCATTTATCTTATCTTGAATAGTTCACATCGATTCAAGAACATTTACATGCGGCGTAAGACAAAAAATGGTGGAAGTACAACGCTCTTGAAAACTACACGATATTTTATCTCGCGTAATGATGTAGTACAGAGATTACAACATATACAACATTGTTATATTTTGAAGATGATTTTTTTTATATTTTTCAATTTGCAATTCTTTTTCACTCAAATTTCTCTCAAAAAGAATTTTTTTGACAGTGGCATGAATAAAAATATTTCCTAATAGCGCATCATGAGAGATAATTTAGTTACGTTCACAAGAATGTTAATAAGTATCTGATATCTGATAACGAGATCAAGTTTGTCCTGAGAAATGTTGATTGACGACTTATTGTCGTGTTGCGGATACCGCGCGATTTTTCTCGCGCAACTGCTCGTCAATTATCGAATTTATCGAGGCTGAATGTCAGCGTGCCAATATAAGTGTTTCGCAGCTGATTAATTATTCATCTTCTCATCTATTTCCACACCCAAGTTGCGATTAAACTCGCGCATTTTGATTTCGATCGTTAGTCAATGTGCAACTTGAAGAAAGTGGAAAGGACATATTAACATATCTCTGATACTCAAAATTGCCAGCGAAATGTGCTGTGATTGCCTTTCATATACAGACATTTCGTTGTAATCTGTTCGTCGATAGGTTATAGAATATTAAACGTTCGAAAAGCCGATGTCTATTCCGCACAACTTAAGAAACAAAATGATATCTATGTCAGTAGTTGCGAATTCATGCAAATTGGAGCAATCGCCGCGATTCGTTTACGCTCATCGAATTGATCAGCTTGAAGGTCGATTGAAATGAAGTTGTAGCCATGTCACGATTTTTAGCGGTTTAATCGTTTTCGCGTTTCATCACCACTTTTGCGAAGCGAAACACGATGTCGTTTTTACGAAATTATTGGAGTAATATTGTTGTAAGTGCGTGTGGAAATTTTTCGTTTTCACGGCACTTTCGAATTGCAGACCTCTTCAATAAACTGGATTGGTAAAACGAGCATTGTATTTTCGAAAGTAAAAATGTTTTCTTATCTTCATTATTATGCAATGCTGGCCTAAGGTACATATAATTTAGTGCATATAATGATGTTTTTAACCAAAGGCTGATGTTTATATATTAATTACGATAATGTGAGAAAATTATCGTTAGAAGTGCACTGCAGTGGGAGTTATTATTTCGTGATCAGTAAAATGTCACAGATCCTCTGTGGTTCTTCTGACTTTTTCCTCGCATTAAAAAATATATGATTCAATTCAGGAAGACATTGTTCTTTTCACTTTTATGAGTCTTCCTTCCTTCTGAATCTATATGCATTAAGTTGTTTGTGTTTTTTTATTGTACAAATAACCATAACTTTTACCTTTAATAGAAAAACAAATAAGAAAATTGAATCACGCACATCGTGATAAAGACTCCAATTTCGTCGTATTTATACAATGAAACATTTATTGCTATAAATCATTGCGGATAATTATCACTGTTTTTTACCTCCTCGAGATTCTTCAAAGATTAATACCGCCAAGTAAAAAAATTTTCGATCAAGGTTCATGCGATAAAAATAATTTTGACAATATTTTTTTTTATTTGAAAATATTTTTACTCGGATGTAAATACTGAATTTGCGAGTCGCCGGCGATTATGTGCGGTGCAATCTGTCGCAGTGTTTCACATTTTTTTGCTCCCAAATTAATTATTCCTCCGGAACATCGCTACGCTGTACAAAAGTTTCGTGCGGATTTTCGATCATAAAACGTTTCGCAAGGCGCGATCGCACGCGAAGTGAGACATTACCGGGAAGAGTAATTGCGCTACTTTATCTGATTGTTCGCCGCAATGGTCCGTGCCGCGGCTTTATGACGGATGATTGATCTTTATGCTAAGTGCAGGCGAAAGTTATCCACGAAACAATTCATTAATTGCAGTAATTGCTGGATTCGTTACGCGATGGTTTCGAGGGAACCTGGTTGGCTCATTGTCTAATTTGGATCGAGAGAGACGCCGAGTAACTAATTTCGAAATATGTAATTACGCGTGCAGTAAACGCGGGAGATTAAGTCAGGGGAACGGGGGGCGATTAAAAGTACTTTTATTTCCAACTCATTATTCGCCGCAAAAAATCGCGGAACTGCCATCATTAAGAAATCATCACAACCTCATTATCATCGAGAACGTCCTTATTCAGTTTATTTCTATTCCCACAAAATACGACTCTCAATCACTTTACCAGTTCAGCGACATTTTTACAAGCCCGACGACCTCGATTTGCGTAGCTCATTTTTCCGCGTCGGACGATCGAGTCGGAAAAATGCGCGTTTTCTCTTATTAATTCATGAATCGAGTCGGGAAAGTCGCGCGGATCGAACTAATTTACAAACGTCATAATCCCGATAGTCCGGGATCGTCAAAAATCGGCGCAAACGCGGGCGCCGGCTTTCACCGGCGATCGATTTATCTTTGCTAGCTACCGGCGGGAGTTGCATGAGAAACCTCGCGGGTACGTTGGCGCCTCACGTGCGTGCGCGCAGTTACACGTGAGCGCGGTTTGACGGTCACGCGTGCAAGTGCGTGAGAGCGACTGAGAGGGCGACAGCGCCGCCGATTACCTAATGACGATCGAAAAAATAAATACGCAGCGCGCAAAAATCGGCAATTATTCGCGAATACCATGGTTTCGCGTTTCTGCTCGCCTGACGACGCCGGTTACTTAATGCTGCGGGGCTTGACATATAATTCGCGTAATGGCCACTCACGAGGCTTATAAACAGTCAAGTGGTTTATGCTCAGGTGGCTCTAGCCAATAAGTCGGCCGTAAAAATATGTAATAAAATAATCGTTGAGTTTGAATGTCGTGGGAGAGAGCAGCACTTTTTTGCTCGGTTTAGGCGTATGGGAATTTTGCGGGTAAGTGTTGTGGTATTGAGTGGTTTAATCGAATTGGAAGTTTTGCAATTGGGGTGGGAGCTTTCGATTGAAAAATCGGAGTTAAAATAATAGAGTTGTAGGATAATTACTGTTAAGTGATGTAAAACTATCGGTAGTTGGTCAGAAGATACGCTATAACAAAATGTAAAATTACAGTAGGGTTTAAACTAAATACACTGGAATATTATAGTAAATCAGAGATAATACAGAATATACTGGTTAACTTTAAGGTTTTAAAGCAAGAATTACATTTTAACTGTAAATTTACAGTTTGAGCGTTTCAGTCTCTGCTCTCTAAATTTCAAAAAGGGAAATTTCACTTTTTCGGAGTGCACGACTTATCACTTCTTGAAAAAGTGAATATTCACTATAAAAAAGAGACTATTAACTTTTTCAATAGCGAATAGTCACTTTTTCAAAAGTATATATTCACTTTTTGAAAAAGTCAATTTTCACTCTTTCACAAAGTGAATAGTCACTTTTTCAAAAGTTATAAGTCGTGCACTCTGAAAAAGTGAAATTTCAATTTTTCAAATTTAGTGATTGTATAATTTCAGAGTAAATTCATTATAATTTTTCACTTTGAACTGTAAAT
>JABFPB010007378.1:0-11072 GCA_022817645.1 Ceratoteleas bidentatus | reverse complement strand
ATCCAGCACCGTTACCGAATTCGCCGGAATCATCGAAAATTGAAAACCGTATTAGCCGGGCGAGTGCGGCAGGCAATCGTTACGCCGTGACCCTAAGTGCTCATCGAATTCCAAATGAGGCCCGGAGCACTCGGCCGGATTGCCGGAGCGGCGCACTTGCGACCAGGGCGCGGCGTTAACTTTTAAGTGCGTGATTTCGATGGGTGCTTGTATCGCCTTATGCTGGGCTGCTGGCTTTTACGATATTGTTCAACAGTCGCGAGGGAGGGGATGGGCTTGAGCTTAAAAGAAGATTGGCGAGATTTTTCTTTTGCCTGTCGGCTGTCTTTTTGGGAAGGGGATTTCGAAACGATGCTCGGGCTTGAATGAAATATCGAGACGAGGTTACGAACGAGTTTGTTTTCTCTACTTCCCCGTGACTTGTCTTCCATTTTACAGGTTGTAATGACGGGGGCAAAGTTTTTAGGTTAAGTTCGGTTGACACCACGAGAACAAGTGTCTGCTCAGTGTCACGCTTGAGAAGTTTCGGATGCTTTTTGGTATCTTATTCGTCGGAAACAAAGCATCTGTTCTTATTTTTTTCATTGCTACATGGCCATTTTTGATATGTCTAAAACTTTGTCATTTTGAGTGTATGGAACACTAGATTGGAGGAACGGGGTGCAGAGCGAAGGTTTTGTCTAAAATGAGTGATAATGTAGACGATGTCAAATGGCAGTTTTAAAGTCAATTTGAACTCTCGCATTTTCCCGAAGAAACGTTTCTTGTCAATTAATTTTCCTCCTTCGCAACGCTGCGGAAAATGGCCTCGAAGTCCCAAAACTACGCCAAAGCGCGCACAAACAATTCGCTCGTAATAACGCCGCACAAGCAGCGACTGCGATGATTACGCGAAGCTCTTACATGGAACTAATATTTCTAAATTAATTGTGCGGTAAATATTACAAGAATATGCCTTTCGTCAGACCGGAAGGCATATTTGTCTGGGCTGCGAGTCGCTGTTCGTGCTGTATTTACGGGTTGTATATCAACCTCTGGTACATCTTCTCTCATGAAAGTTTTACTCGTCGTTTCACATTACACATAATCCACGACTAATCCTCATTCCACTCGTCGTTCTAAAATATTTATTCGCCTAGTCTCATGTCTCATGTCAATGTTAATGAGATTAAACCCGGTGGTGACAATTTCAATTTTTTCCAAAACAGTTATCCAATGACAGCACCAACATTTCAACGTTTGGATTAGAACATAATACTAGTCATTTCCTTCGAATAATTCAAGATTAGACATATCATTTTCGAAATTTGTTTTATATAATATTAATTATAAATTAATTAACAGAGAATTTTATTCAATAAACAGTTGTAATCGTAAGAAAATTGGTCAAAACAATAAGGAAGCGCACGGAGGAAAATTTAGCGTTGGCGACGTCAAGGCAATATTGTTCTCTGTCTCCCACCCTGTCGAATTCATTCATAATTAGAGAAAAAACAGAAGAACGAGACGCGCAAGATTCGCAAACTAGTTCAGTGAGAGTGTAATACGCTCGCGTAGTAGGAAGAAAGCCTCAATGAAGAAAGTAAAGGAATGGGAGCGACTGCTCAATGAATAAAAGAGCGAGAGGGAGATAAGGAAAGAAAGAAAGGCGAAGACTTACTAGCAAATTTTCCGAGGAATAAGAAAAGTGGTGGGCAGGTGGGGGTGGGAACGGCGTACAAACCGAGATTAAATCACGAATCATAAAGACTTTGTCGGAGTCGTTAATTTATTCAAAGGTGGCTTTCGGTATTTTAACAATGTTTTAAGAGTCTCTAAACAATACTGGAATTATGCAACTTCGCCATTATTTTTCCTGAATTGTTGTATGTGATAAATATTAATTCTCTGTTGACAACATATTTATAATAGTTCATTTGTTTATTATTAATAAAAATTTCTAAAGAAATATTGTAAACAGTGTTTATAGTAAATACATTTTAGATTTAATAGCTTTCATGTATTTAATAATAATACGTTGATAGGTTAAACTATATACACTGTGTTTTACTATTATATACGCCAAAAATAAATATTAAATGTCGTTGTAAAACACTACAGAATTGCATAACGGTCTACATTTAAGCGGATTTGAGAGCTAAAAATGCCGCTAAACTAAATAAGAAAAATTGATCAATGTGAATCTCAATTACCTTTTTTATTTCTTCTTCGCAAAGTTTCGAAATTTACGAGAACCGAGAAATAATCAACAAAATAGCCATCATCTTTGACATGAAACGATCAACTCACACAATACTTAACGTCTTTATCCCCAAGATATTATTCATCAATTACAAGATCGACAAGCCATCCTATCTCTTAACCCTTTCCTACTTCGAAAAACACATCAACAAATACAAACCCACTTCGAAAACCACAAACCCGGCTCTTCGAAAAAGGCTCATAACCCCAAGCCACCCGTTTCTTTCCACCTCCCTATCAATCATTCGATAACATTCCTTTCAAAACTCCACTCACTCCTCACGTATATATAATGTGCGCCTCGAATTTCATTTCCTCGTAATCCAGATCGCGCGCCGAACGCTATTCCAGTTCATCGCGGCCTTTGCTCCGATATGATTATTTTAATCTCTCTATAAATATTTAAAAAGCCACGCTCCCGAAACGGCCCGCGCAACCCATTTGCCGAACCCTGGCGACGTCGAACCCCCCACCGTGGAGCCCGAATGAAAAAGGAAAAAACGTGGTGCTCAGCCGGACAGCGCTGACCAAAATCGGGGCCGGCCTGGCGGGGCGCTTGGATTGGACGAGCCGCGAGCTGGCCAATGGCGTTTCACCCCCGCGCCAGGGGTGACGTTGCCACGGCGACGCCGATATATACAGACACATACACACGCCGGAACACACTTATACACACTTTGGCATACTCTTCCTTCCCTCTTTGAACAAGCCCAATCGATCGAGGTGTGCTTCGGCCGGACGAAACTCACCACCCCCGCGCGCGCCCTTGCCACCTCCCGACTCGCCTCCGCGCTCCCGGTACCCCCGAGGCATCCGCGCGCCTCGCCGTCTCGTCCCCAGAAGCGTCAACGATGCCTGTTATTTGAATGGAGGGTCGACGTCGATGGTTGGGGTTGAATGTGACAGAGTGCCACCCCCCGCCGCCCCCCCCCCTCCGAACCGAGGGCGCGCCGGGGCAGCGGGGGGCAGCCTTCAGCCCGCTGAAACTGCGGCGAACGAGCGGGGTCCTCTTATACCCCATACCTGGCTCGCTACGCGAAAAGCAGAAGAGGACGCCAGAGCGGCCGCGGGGAAGGGATGAGTGCGGCGAGGGTGGTTTGGACAGAAATCAATATAAGACAGCCTCCACGTGCGCGGCTCTCGCTCGCCCCCGGCGGATTCGCAATCCAGCCATCTCGCTTCCCCGAAACCAACCCCGCCGCCCCGCGCCCCAGCGTGTGCGTCCTTCGGCCTTCACTTACGGCTTGCGAGAGAATACAACCCCCTCGCCCTCCCCCTCGCCCCTCGCTCCTCGAGCCACCCCTCCACCCGTCTAGGCACGTCGCTCTGCCTCGCGCTCCCTTAAGGATGAACTGGCACTCAAACGCACACGTATGCGCACATGATCGGCCCGACGTAGCCGCAACGGAGGGTGTGTTGCTTGACGTAACGGGTGCCCCAATGGTTTCAAGAACGGCCGAGGCTTGATCTTACCACGCAGCGCTGATTCGATGATTGCACGGATACGCGTTTGTTTTACCCATTGATTGTTGAGGGATGGCCAACCAGCAATTTGGGCTGGTGGCTCTTCTGTGCACTGGCTTCGGGGGTGGCTCTCAATGCTTGTTTTTTCGAGTTTGGCACTTGGTACTCGATGAGGGGATGCTTGGGTGGTCAATTTTAATTGGAGCAAGTGAAAAGAGTTGCGAGGGTGGTTCGCGTGGGATGATTATAGGTACTGATTAGAGCCAAGCTCTAAGGCTAGTGTTTCTTGAACAGGGTTCAAGTGGTGCACCTGTTTCACTGGTCATACAAAGAAATTCCCAATGTACTGGAAAAATTTAGCAAACGTGAGAATAGGCAAATAAAATACTATTTTATCGTTCTGTCAAACTGTAAAGTATTACTTTAGGGAATGTAATAACGTTCAATTTATGTTTATTCCTCGCAAATGTTTTATTAGAATCATTGAATATATTAAACAATTTTTCCTCATCTTCTTCATAGTTAACAATCAGATGAATCTGTCATATTTACTTGTAAGTTTGCCAAGTATCTTACGTGAATACTGTCCAAAAAAATAATTCTAGATATTTAGGAAATCAAATTTTGTTTTAAATTAATCAAAATAAGTTTTGCAAGATTTTGTCTTTTACTCTAACAGTCTAAAAGCTGCCGATTTTTCAAGTAAGTGCCTGAATACGTTAAACTGGAAGGAAAAATAATGAAAATTTGTCTACTAGCCGGAAATCAGTTAAGTGATTAGGCTACATGCCTGATTTTTTTCGAATGGAAGAAGATCATATGGTTTCCACTGACGCCATTTTGAGCGAATCAAAACACGCACGATTTTGCACATTTGCTTCCGCGTATTTTCGGCGCATCTAAAAGAAGGAACTCCGTGGCGATCACGAGAGTGACTTGATTTGATAGGAAAAAAGCTTCTAAGAAAACTGAAATCGCAATGTCAGCTTTTTGCGCGTTTTAAAATACCGGACGACATGAAAATGTGCTCCAATGACTGTAATGATGCGAGAAAAAATGTCGCAGTATAATTAGACCGGTTTCTATCAGCCAACAATTTAATTTCCTGTACTTCCCGATACGTCTTGGAAACGGGCATCCACGTATGAAAATCTTTCAGGTGTAAGATAATATGATTGGTTTGTCAGTCACGCGTCAGATTACGTGTAATGAAACAGAAGCGCCAAAAATGACACAGTTTCGGCATTTTCGACGCGATTGGAGGTTAAAATAAGCGCAGTGCGCGTATATTCGAATGACACAGCTTATTACCACCGTTTTGCGCTGGAGCCTAAACATAAGCTTGAGGAAAGTAACGACTAAATTTATAACCAGGCGAAAATATTTTAATTTCTGAGGGGAAATCAGTTTGATGGAATTATAATTCAATTTCGCACCTGATCGGTGAAGAAAAAATCATGAGACTAAAATGGAAACTTGGACATAATTATTAGGTTTCAGTCGAAATGATTCGAATGTTTAAACATAGTTCACTTCAAAGTTCATTTTCGCAAGAATAGATTTTTTACCCAAAACGTGTGATTCCTCCGATTTTTCTTACAAATAAAAGTTTCAAAAATAATTAATTCTGGTAAATGCATTTTGTAAGAATGGTAATGTCAAGTTAGGTTATTTCAATGTATACATCATTCGTATCTAAAACTAAAGATGAAAAAAATTTCCAGAATCCAGTCAAAAAAAGCTTATTCCTTTAATTGTCTAAACGTTGTCTTTCATTGCTATTTATCACCCGAATTTAAAAATTCACTTACGTCACCCAAACTTTTCTTCAAAAGTTGTTAATCGCAACAGTAAGTTCGCTTCGTAGGAACTTTCGCTTATCTTCCCAAAACTGTTCCCATGCATATTTTTCAACTCGCTTTCATTGTTTCCATATCCAAAAGATTTGATCAAACTCTTAAAACCCGACAAAACCCTCAACAAGTTTTATAAACCTCCATTTCCAATCAAACACTCCTTCCCTCAAAATTTCTAGACAACAAAAGCCAAAACCTCGTGAAACCTTTCTGAAATCCCGCGACATCTTATTTTAACGAAACCATTTCCAGTAATTACCTCTCTTACCGCGTTATTGCCCTCCACCTCCCTTTGATTCAAATTCCGGCCATAACTCCAGCACGTCCAGCTATAAAATTTGGATTTTACCGACGCAATAAACCGCGATTTACATAGTACGCTTTCCATGTGTTTTCCCTCCTAAAACAGCAGTTTCGTCCAGCAATTAAATGAAATCGAGTCTCCGAACTAAGCAAAACTTGAAACTCGAAATATGTGCATAGTAGAGCAAAAATTGACTGCCAGAAAAGCACATGCGCCATGTCAGTATCAAAGCTCGGTTTGTTTCTAATCTTAGACACCCGTTGTGTCGCAGTATAGGATCGATAGAGGGACAGCAAACGTGTGGGGAGAGTGAAGTTCGTATTCTGCGGATAAGGGAACGGCATCTATAAATTACGACGCAACTCGGCAGGGTAAAAGTCCTGTACAAGAGACCTTCCGTGTACGGTTTCAGTCCCTTTAGTCCTCCCGTCCTCCCTCGCCCCGCACGAAGCCACCACCTTCGCAACGCCCCTGTCCGACGTGAATCTCAAGGGTAGGCGTGTTGTGGAACTATAAATTTCGTCATTAAGTTGTTTAGACCGTAGACGGTAAACAGTTCGAGCGGGAGCTTTTACGATTTTCAAAATTGTTGTCGTGTCTTTGCGACCGTTACGCTTAGGAAGTATGCGACGGTAATTCACCGACGAGAGGAAAGTCAATTTGAAAAAAAGGACTGTCGGAATGTAAAGAGGCACGTTTTGGCAAGGGGTTTTCAGGTTCTGATTATAGGGTTGGAGAGAAGGAATTTGTAGCATTGGCAAATTTAGGTTTTTGGTTCTCGAATGTGGAACAGACATTTGTATAATGTTTCTGTTTTGAAACGGAAAAAGAAGGATGAGATTTTGTGAGTTTACTATACTGGTGTTATACGAAATACTCCACTATTAAAAAATGACGGTTAGCAATTTTAGTTTAGAATGACTTGCGTAAGTTTATATTTGATTTTCGATCTAGGTATAGTTAACATTTTATTTATTTTGAAAGGTTCTAAATGCTTTACTCTCATAAATCTACCTTACGAAAAAACGTTTAAACCATTCCACACATTTTTTTTGAAATATAGCACATTAATATTGTGAAACTATATAAAGATACACTGAAAACGAGATTCAGTAAAATTCTGGTACTATCGCTGGAAAATGGATGCCAGAACTTTGTCTGTAATTTTACAGCTGGATCTGTCATAGTTTACAGATCCATCTGTAAACTCACAGAAAATGTTCTGTAACATTATTGAGCTAAATAAGTGACAACAATTTAACCTCCAAATTAATCTACTCGAATAAAGTAATTCAAATATATGAAAAAAATGTGATATCGGTTCAATTTTTCTAATTTTTCAATTTTTCAATTCTACAATATTTCTAATCGGTTCAATTTTTCTAATTCAATTTTGTGACAAATTTCAGTGACAAATTTGTCACTGAAATTTCAGAAGCATGTAACTTACAAGAAATTTAATGCACAAATGACTGAAATTTCAGACACATGTGCAGTAAATGCTGGCGATTACACTGTCAAAAATCGACGGTGTAAAGTGTCAATGATGGCCGGTGTTAAAATGTCGGTGTAAGAAAAGTAATCAAAAAAGTGTTAAAACAGCACAATGAAAAATGTAGAGGGATTCGTCCGTTGCATTACTAACTTTACACGTTTTGGATTACGCGCGAACATCGAAAAAATGTCAAAACGTAAACAAAGAGGCACGCCAATCGCGCCCGAAAATCTAAAATACGACGAAACTGTGACAACTGACAACTTCAATTCTAACCTATTTGAGCCAAGGACAACTTTATTTTAGATTTATTTGTTCGTACACATTATTAATGAAGAGAAAAGTCATTTTAACACCATGCATTTATCTTCGCTGATTTCCACTGATTTGTGTATTTATGTGAGATTGCATTGTACACGGAAAAGTAACACAGGCCACAACTACATTTACACCAAATGTTAAAACTAGAATTGATGGAAATATATTCACACGATTCCATGTTAATTTTTACACTGGATCTTTTACAGTGTGGCGCATCACTGAGTGAAGCGATAATTCATGAACCGCTCACAATGAGTACGTGATTAGGAGATGTTCTCGCGTTGCTAGCTGAAACTATATCATCACTTACTGATATACGGCTGATGATGCCATGGAATTTCTGAGTGATGCGCGGAAAATTAGTGGCTCATGCGCACTGAGAAAATGAATTCGTACGAATTAGGTCGTACAACAGTCAATTCATAAAATATGGCGAAAAATTCGTACAAACGACGAATATTTCGTAAAAGCGTTCAGTTTACGAATGAATTCGTAAAACGCTAGCACCACCGTGCGCCGCGCACTGCCTCCCACCGTCGCCTGCCAAAATGCGTCTGCTGCCGACATGTGAATTCGTTGTGCGCAGTTGTGCGTTTTCGGGAGGACCGGATTCCAACAGATTTTGGAACAACTGCTGGTTACACGATAACCGACGGCACATTAAGTTAATCTCCTTACCAATTTCCAACATTTGTTAGGTTAGCACACGCCATTACTCGTAAAGTCATCGGTGTTACGAATAAAATTAGTTAAACTTTACGAATTATATCGTACTATTCTGCGAATTGGCTTCGTACTGAAATACGAATTTCTATCGTATCTTTTACAACATCGTAAATTGTGCGATATATATCGCAGCTTTTACGAACTCGTTTTCCCAGTGCGACTACGTTACTCTTTGCCGTGAATGTGGCGTTAGTTTGTGACATTTTTTTTCTCATGTAGGATGCTACTATCTACACTCTCAGAAATATTCTGAAATTTCAGTCACTTTTAAGACACATTTGTCACTGAAATTTCAGAAGCATGTAACTTAAATCAATTTAGTACACAAATGATGTGACTGAAATTTCAATCACATGTGCAGTAAAATGATGGCGAATACTAATCACAAACCGATATCGATATCTAATCGAAACAGCTAGCGCTGCCAAGTTCTCGCAATGTGAATATATGGCGCTTTCGATATTCTTCACTGTTAAAAATGTCCGTAAAATTAATGCACTTTAAATGCAAGTACTGGAAGTTCATTTCAGGCACGTGACTTAAAATTATTGTACAAAACATTGAAACTGTATCTCATCAATGTATTAAAAATACATTAGTTTTACGGTACTTGTACCTTAATTCAATTTTACGGTGCGTGTACCGTAATTGGATTTCCGAAATTTTTAACAGTGCAGCTATCAACCCCAGTTTGGTAATTCCGGAACAGTGACGAGTCTCCGCTGAGTTTCATCCTTTATGGAAAATAAAAAACAGTACTTTGATGAGTTTGTCAAAGTACTGCACCTAATAGCGCCGCCTATCGTCAATTTCCGACGCTACTTTGATCCTTTCAGAAAAAGTATGTTAAAAAGTTTATTCAAATAAAAAACTAAGTATACCAATCGATTGGAAATAATTTTCCAAACTGAAAAATACCTGGATTCAACAGAAAAAATGTAAAACGAATAAATTGTTGTTTTTGCGAAACAGTAGCTGTTTTGAGTCTCGCCATCTTGTGCCCAAGATGGCATCACCCAGTGTTGACGTGGCGTCACGCGCCGCTCCGTCGTCGCGCGCTTTTCCCCGTCTCGGATTTCGTTCCTCGTGTTCCTCGCGTTTCGTGATAGTTTGTGCGCCATGGTACTCTCATTTATTCGCGCTTTCGTTCGTGTTTTCTTTCGCTACGCGACTCGGCCACGTTTTCGTCGCGACTTCAGTTCGTTTCGGACTTTTGTGAGACAAACGACCGTCTCAGTAGAAAAAAATATACCTTGTGATGTTGCAAAATTATTCAACATGAAATATTTCGCCCCTTCGCCACGGGCAGCGCGCCAAATTCAAAAATCTCCCCATCAAAATGGTCACAGGATCGCTACCGGCTAGTAAAGGGTGCTGGACCCTCGCAAGACTCCCCAAGCGCAACCAAGTTCCCTCCCTCACACGCTGCTTCCGTGAAGCGGAATTTTATTTAGTCTCGCGCAACTCATTCTGACCAGAAGGGTCCAGATAAGGATCTCCCAGGTTTAATTTCAACTAAAAAAACGCCTCCCTGCATTTTTCGTTAATCAAACAATTTATTTTCTTAAATTTTTCTCAAATCTTATAAAATCAAGTTACAATTCGGTCCGAGAACGCGAAACGGACTCGCAAAACCTGGCGAGAAGGGCGCAAGCCAAATGGACCCAATTTTCCTCGCACACTAGTACCACGGGGTACCTTCACCCATTGAATCCCCTGAACGCAAATTTTTATTTTAAGGGGTCCCAAAAGGGCAACTTTACATTCTGGACCGCGATTTCTCGCGATTACCTTTAACCGATGATTCCCCGGACTTGAAGGCGGGCGACGAGAGCTCGGAGGCGGCTTCCAGGAACTTGTGGTCGGCTCCCTACCGCCACTATCGGGTCTCCTCCCGAATTCGTGAAAGCACGTAAAACCAGGTTAAACCGTCCAAAAGCACGTAAAACCAAAAGTTAGAAAGGTAAGTCAAGGTAGTCATGACACTAAAGCCTTTCCGAAAACCTGATTGGAGCTTTGGGACAGCATCGATTTTCTGGAGGTAAGACTTCATTTGTGAGTTGCAAATGAATTCGAAGACTTTAGAAAGAAAAGGTAATTTGTGCGAAATTTTTCAGAGAGTAGTTCATTATATCGACATTGGCATTTTAGCAAAAAAGGCTACATAAGATTATCATTTCCCCAGAAATTCCATCTGCCCCAGCACTTGTCAATTTAATCTTTTTCAAGGTTTGTAAAAAATCATTGGCAGTAATAGGGGTGAACTGGAACAGAGAATCATCTGTAACGTGAAAATTAACGTTTATATCCCTATCTGGTTTACCGCACGGTTATACAAGGAATTTCCAGAGGTAATAAGGTGGTTATTTATCTCATCAGGATTGCGAAGTTTATGCAGAATAGAGCTAACTCGTTCAGGAATCACCCCACATTTTCGAAGACACAAGAATACGGCCTTGAGCTTGTAAGTACACTGATTATTTTCATGTTGGACATTTTTCACCTGCATTATCGTCACATGATTGTATATGCTGCAGCCGAATTCACATTCCCAGCTATAATCTTTATTTTGGGTAGCGCTTGATACACCCCCATAGAACAAGATGTATATTATACATATATTAGATGGACATTCATACATAAAATAGATATATACATATAATAT
>JABFPB010007377.1:0-11072 GCA_022817645.1 Ceratoteleas bidentatus | reverse complement strand
ATCTTCAAAATTTTCAAAATTTCAAAATTTTCAAAGCTTTCAAAATTTTCAAAGCTTTTAAAGTTTTCAACATTTTTAGAATTTTTAATTTTCAAATCTTTTAAATTTTCAAACTTGTTTAAAATTTTCAAAATCTTCAAATTTTCAAAATTGTCTACATTTTTAGAACTTTCAATATTTTCAACATTTTTAGAATTTATTAAATTTTCAAATGTTTTATTTGTCAAAAAAGTTCAAAATTTTCAAAAATTTCACATTTTCAAAATATTCACAATTTTCAAAACTTCCAAAATTGTCAAATCTTTCAAGATTTTGAAAGTTTTGAAATTTTAGGTTGTTAAGTTTTGAAATGAGTAGGTTGAAAACCATCCAGCAGAAGTTTTTTCTGTATATGCGGCTTGGAAACTTCAGTTACCGTCCCCTCGTATGTCTCATAATTACTTCCAGATCGCGTAAATATCGAATATTAGTTCGCTTGAATCACATATGAAGTTTGACAGCCTATTGTTCTTGTATAAATTAGTCAATAACTTAATAGATGGTCCCAGTCTACTCTCTTGCTTACTATGGAAAGTACCCCCCCCCCACCCGCGACCTGAGGGGAGTTGCCAACAGGAGGGCCATTAACGAGATACCGTTTGCTAGATCGGATGCGTGGAGATATGCCCCGCTATGGAGAATGTGTGCAATGGTGAACGTTACTGTCTTAGAATTAAATACTTCTATGTGTTCATTCCGTAGCGCTGCCAGAGATGCTTTAATGTACGATTACCGCTAAAAGGGACTTTGTATTGATATTTGTGAATGGTTAAATGAAATATTTTATTTTTGTCATTGTACAATAGGGCGATTGCCTGTTAGAATGAAATAAATAAAAATAAAATAAAAGATTTTCATAATTTTCAAAAGTTTTAAAATTTGCAAATTTTTCAAATTTTTCAAAACTTTCAAAACTTTCCACATTGTTCAAAATTTTCTAAAATTTCAAACCTTCAAAATCTTCAAAATTTTCAAAACTGTCGAAATTTACAACATTTTTAGAATTTTTTAAATTTTCAAAAGTTTTAAATTTTCAAGATTGTTTAAAATTTTCAATAATTTCAAAATTTTCAAAATCTTCATGATTTTCAGAATTCTCAACATTTTCAAAACTTTCAGAATATTCAAAAATATCAAAATTTTCAAAACTTTCAGAATATAAAAAATTTTTAGTATTTTCAAAATGTTCAAATGTTTCGAATTTTCCAAATTGTTCAAACATTTTTTTAATTTTAATTTTAATTTTCAAAATCTTAGAATTTTCAAAACTTTCAAATGTTCCAAATTTTCAAAATGTTCATGTTATGGATCGTCTAATTACGGCTGTCCCATTTAAACTTATTAAAATTTGCTTTTTTTTCTAATTTTATCATCAAGCAATAAAAGTATGGAAACTAATTTACCGACATTATTGGCTCTTACCTAAACGCGGAAAAACAGACTGATTCGACGATTCCCGTATCTGCAATAATTGCCGCAAGCTCGCTGATGCGGTGGCCGAAACGCGAGTCGGCGCAATGGAACGTCGCCGCCGCCGCCGCCGCCGCAGCGAGCTTCGGAGCAGTCATTCGCAACGTCGGAAATTCAGTACACACTTGGCCCACGCGTGAAGCAGCCACTCGCGATCTGAATTTCTCTGTTTTTTCGCCACGCGGCCGGTCCAATTCACGTGCGCTGGTGTTTGGAACTCGCTATTGCAGCGTTTTGATTCACGGTAGGACTTCACGTCCGTCCGAGGCGATTAATTCGCCAAGGAAATAAATGTTTTTTAAATGTTTTTATGTTTGTTCCCACTACCCTTTCACCTCTGAGCCATCGGATACCGGAACTCAGGATCCCGATTCCTCCCTTCGCTCACGCGAAGCTAATGGTCCCGGCCACCGGGACTTTTCCAATTACTTTCCCCTTTTCAGGTGACGGGAGCTCTTAGCCGTGATTTTCCCCTTTGGGTTGCTCACTAGGCAAAATTAGTATTTAGGCACGGATTAGTGAATAACTTAGGAGCGGATTAGTGATTATTTAGGCGCGGATTAGTGATTATTTAGGCGGGGATTAGTTGATGATTTAGGCGCGGATTAGTTGCTAAATTTTAGGTGCAGATTACTCATAAAACAAAAGCTAAAAAATAATTATAAAATACAAGTACAAAATGAAACATAAAGAAATTCAATTTCTTCTATTATATATTCGAATGAAAATACTAAGCGGTAGAGCTCGTGTTAGTTGGCGCGATTAGAAAGTTGATTGAAAGCATTTAGATGTCACCAATGTTATGATTCAATTTCGTAGATTATTCTGGGAAGGAAGACGTCAGGAAGTAATTACAATTTGTGAGAACACTAATCGCTAAAATTCGAACTCATACTTCTGAATGCCTTGCACAATTCCACTTCGCTGTGAATTAGCGCTGTATTACCTCCCTTTTAGTACAATAAATCTTTGCTTAAATTAAAAATGAGCACTCGCCTTTTATTGCTTCACGACCTCACTGCGACTTAATAGTAATGTTTCAAATGCATGACAGTCTCTAATTTCAAGCGAAATTTATTTGTAATCTAGGCCTATCACTGCTGGTATTTACATTTATCTTGCAATAGGATCAAACCACAAAACGTTTCAGTGTTCTGAATTATTTCGAAACTCAGTCCATTTTCTTGAAACCTTTTCCAGCAAAACTAAGATTATAAAATGCATTAATTTACATTTTAATTCTAACAGCTAATTTGCACTTAATTATAAGCGTCCTAACACTCCATATTAAATTGAGGTCCCTCTTTTATCGCCAGCACTCACGGTAGGTCTAATTAATGTTGAAATTTCTAATCTGCCGTAATAAAATTGTTAACTACAATTGTTTATAAACAAATCGGTAACAGTTCAACATTTTCAAATGTTTCAAATTTTCGTAATTTTCAAGTTTCAAAATTTGCAACATTTTCAACATTTTTAGAATCTTTTTAATTTTCAAATTGTTTAAAATTTTTAATAATTTCAAAATTTGCAAATGTTTTAAATTTTCAAAATTGTTTAAAATATTCAATAATTTCAAAAATTTCAAAATTTTACAAAACTTTCTACAGTTTTAACATTTTTAGAATTTTTTTAATTTTCAAAATTGTTTAAAATTTTTAATAATTTCAAAATTTTCAAATGTTTTAAATTTTCAAAATTGTTTAAAATTTTCAATCATTTCAAAACATTCAAAATCTTCATAATTTTCATAATTTTCAACATTTTCAAAACTTTCAAATGTTTCGAATTTGTCCTAATTGTTCAAAATTTTTTAATCTTTCAGAATATTCAAATTTTTCGAAGATTCACAACTTCTAAAATCTTCAAAATTTTCAAAATTTTCAAAACTTTCAGAATATAAGAAATTTTCAATATTTTCAAAATTTTAGAATTTTCAGAATTTTCAAAATTTTAAAATGTGAATTTTCCAAATTGTTCAAAATTTTCACTAATTTCAAAGCTTTCAAAATCTTCAATATTTTCAAAATTTTCATAATTTTCAGAATATTAAAAAATGTGAAAGCTTATTTGTTACACTTTCAAAACTCCCGCATCAACTTTTACAAACAATCAAGGGAGCCAGATATACAAGCTTGAACCAACATCTCACTCGGACAAGGTGTTCACGAACTTTTCGTCAGTATTTCCTGCATTTTGATGTATTTCGATATATTTCGATGTATTTCGATGTATTTCGATATATTTGGAAATATTTCGATGTATTTCGATACATTTCAATATATTTCGTTATTTTCGATATATTTCGAAATATTTCGATGTTTTTCGATACATTTTGACGTATTCGATATATTTCGATGTATTTCACTGTCATATCGAATGCATCGAAAAAATTCGAAATGCATCGAAATATATCGAGTACGTCAAAATATATAGAAAAACATCGAATATATCGAAATATATCAAAATATACATATTGAATATGTCGAAATACATCGAAATATATCGAATATATCATAATATATCGAAATATGTCAGATGTATCTAAATGATGTCACCGACGTGTCTGAACTGGTCTGAAACAATCGGACCAATTTTTCGTTTTGCTGCGTTGCCACGTGCCTGACAATGCATAGACAGAAAAAAATATAATAGAAATTGAATAAAAATAGAATATAAATAAAAAAAATTATTGTATGGACTTGCGGTCTCCACTATTCTTTATCGTGTTCTTGTTCTTTTTGGTTCTTTTCAATAAAAAATGCACAGATAAAAAACTAATTTATTGACTCTATCGAGTACAACGTTTCTCCGCGTAAATGTCTTGGCACACTGACTCCAGTGTGCTGGCGTTTCGCTCACAAGCTCTCGATCAGTCGCGTACCGATCTCGTGATAATGCGCGGGACTATCATTCGAATCAAAATATAGCTCATAATTCCCAACATCCCGGCTACCTTGAAAGCTCGCACTTTCAAACGCCAAAAAGAGTCAAAATTATGCCCAGCAATAGAGCTTCTTTCTGTGTCTTTCTGTGTAAACAAAAAATAAATAGAGAAAAACATCAATCATCAGTTTCCTCCGGAAGAATGCATACTTTATTAAGCGCGCGCGTTGTAATTCCATTTGCTGTGCGAATTTTCAAGACTCCTACCAACCCATCTGGCCCAACCATTGTTTCGATTATACGACCCATATGCCATTTCAAGGGTGGAATGTTCTCATCCTTCAAAATTGCCATGGACCCTATTTTCACTTGTCTCGCTTGAGACACATTCCATTTTCCTTGTCTGCTGAATATCTGCTTGAGACACATTCCATTTTCCCCTTGCAAGCAAGGGGAAAATGGAATGTGTCTCAAGCAGATATTCAGCAGACAAAACAGATATTCGGATTTCCAACGGTTCCAGAATCTTTGTCTCTGTCAGATATTGATATCTAGAGAGTCGGTTCGATGAGATCTCCTCAAAATCGGGTTCTGGGATGGCGTTCAAAGGTCCGCCAATGAGAAAATGCGCCGGAGTAAGAGGGTTAAAGTCATTCGGATCGTTTGATAATGATGTCAGCGGCCGTGAATTAAGACACGCTTCAATAGTGACGAGAACCGTATATAATTCTTCAAAGGATAGTGATGCTCTGAGCAAGGTTTTGCACAGATAAGTCTTGGCGGATTTAATCATCGCTTCCCATAGGCCCCCGAAATGAGGAGATCTCGCGGGAATAAAACTCCACTGAATCGAGTCGCTGCTACAAAATTCATCAATTTTCGCATAAAATTCCTCACTCGCTAATAGTTTTGATAATGTATTTAATTCGTGCGCTGCCCCTGCGAAATTTGTACCGTTATCAGACCAAATCTTGGAAGGTTTACCTCTCCTCGCAATAAATCTCTTCAACGCATTCAAAAAGGTTTGAGTGGATAGATCTACTGCTAACTCAATGTGAATTGCCTTTGTGGCAAAACAGACAAAAATACAAATATAAGCCTTCTTGACTACGTTTCAAGATACCTTGACGTTCAGTGGTCCCACATAATCAACCCCACAATTTATAAAGGCACGGGATGGGGTAACACGAGCTCCAGGCAAGTATCTCATCAGCTGATCGGTCGATACAGGTCGAAAACGAAAGCATACAATGCATTTCCTCAGTATGTCTCGAATTGCAGTCTTTCCGCCGATGGGCCAAAATTGCACTCGCATAGTCGCCAATAGCAAATGTGGCCCAGTGCACAGTGTGTATGTCTGACGATAAGTCTTGTTAAAGGGTGTTTTGGTGGGAATATCGTAGGGTGTTTTTGGTCTCTGGACAAGCTTGCATGCCGTAACCTACCACCTACTCTGATCACTCCATTTTCGTCAAGGAACGGCAGCAAAGCAAAGATATCAATTTACTATTTCTAGAAACTTCTACCGCAGTTAACAAATCTGAATATTCCTGCTGATACATTTGTGTGTGTACTAATCGCAACAATAAATTCGTCGCACGATTCCATTCGCTCGTCGACAGCGCCAATCGGCCTGATGATTCTCCCATGCGTCCCCTGGTGAATCGCAAGCAATATGCCACGACGCGTCTTAGTCTGGTCCACGATGAAAATCTTTCGAATATGCTATTATCTAATGTGATAGCAGCGAGTAGAGCTACTTGTTGCCATTTGGACTGAGGAACCCCATTCGAGATGATGACATCGGTGAGCGGCCATTGCGAAGTCGGCAGCACCAGCCATCCGGGCCCAGTCCACGATAACTTCTGTTCACCAAGCTGGGCTGGGCTGATTCCTCTGGAGATGACATCAGCAGGATTGTCCTCCGATGCTACGTGCCTCTATATGAAGTCCTTGCCAAGATCCTGAATTTCTGCTACCCTGTTGGCGACGAAGGTCTTCCAGCATGCAGGCTCGCCCAGAATCCACGTCAGCGCCACCATCGAATCGCTCCAACAGTAGATCTCGGAAACTTGAAAGGTAGATATTAGTAGAACCTTGTGGATCAACCTCACCAACAGCACGGCTCCACATAGCTCCAGTTGCGGCAGCAAGACACTCCGCACAGGGGCGACTTTAGACTTCGCGCACATGAGTCGTACCAACGATGAGCCATCCGTCATGGCGGAACGAACGTACAAACAAGCGCCATAAGCCGCTTCCGAAGCGTCACAGAAGCCATGGATTTCCATCGTATCAGGATACTCGCCTACAACATGTCGGAGTATCCTAATGTCATTAAGTTGAGGTAACTGTGCAGTGTATTCACGCCAGACTCGTCCCACTATAGCTTCAGGCTCCACAGGCGTTGTAACAGTATTTTTGATTGTATGATTGATGGTCCAACCAAGCCCAAGGGATCATATATCTGTGATATGATGGACAAAATTGATCGTTTCGTTGGTTTCTGGTCGCAGTTGTCCATTTGAACTTGGTATCGAATTATGTCTTCGCTACTGTCCCATATCAGACCCTGACTTCAAGCTTTCACCGATCTGACAGGTTGCCGGTTCTTCGACATGATCTGAATCATCCAGAATGTTCTTGTTGTTTGTCTTCCATTTTCTCAAACAGAACCCAGACGCCCGCAAAAGGACGTCGATGTCAGACTTTAATTGCCTTGCTTGTGAAACGGTCTCCGCTCCTGTAAGAAGTCGTCGACATAGAAATCACGCATGATAACCTTGCTTGCCTCAGGATATTGATCAGAATTTTCCTTTGCTATTTGATGTAAGCATCGGATAGCCAAGAAGGAAGCTGAAGACAAGCCATACGTGACGGTATTCAGTCGGTACGTCGACACAGGGTGGTCGGGTGAAGGCCTCCACAGAATACGTTGTAAATTCCGTTGGTCTCCTCGCAGCAGCACCTGTCTGTACATTTTTGCAATGTCAGATGCTATAACAAATTTATGCTGTCGATATCTGACGACTATGGAGAACAGGTCCTGCTGAATAAGCGGGCCCACTCGTTGGATGTCGTTGAGTGATTTTCCAGAATCGGATTTGCACGAAGCGTCAAATACCACGCGCAATTTCGTTGTCGAACTCGAAGACTTCAGAACGGCGTGATGAGGTAGATAGTAGACAGGAGTACACCCATCATTGTTGCCATCATCCTCGAGCTTCGTCATGTGCCCCAAAGATAGATAGTCGTCCATGAAATCCTGATATTGATGCTCGAGCTCCGGATTCCTGATGAAGCGCTTCTCCATCGAGAGGAGGCGTTTCATGGCATTCTGCTTGGAGTCCCCAAGATTGGTAGCGTCCTCGCGTAGCGGCATGGTGACTACGAATCTGCCATCCACGGTTCGAGAGTGATTCGCCATGAAGTCCTCTTCACAAGCTGCTCCTCCGTTGTAAAATGCCTCGTTGTCGAACATTCCTCCAACTCCCAAAAACGTTCGAGTTGGCCTTGAATATCGAGGTTCATCAAGGCACAACATAACGTTGCCGGTTGATTCGAAGGGGAAATGGGCGTAAATTCGCCAGAGACAACCCAACCGAGTTTCGTTTTCTGTAAAACTGGTTGATGTTTTGCTAATTGAACTTGGCCTGCACACAATAGATCCCAGAACAGCGTGGCTCCGATGAGAAGATCTATCTTTCCAGGAGTGTCAAATGTAGGATCGGCCAGCGTCATACTCTTCGGAATGTTCAGTCCCGAGATGTCAACCTTTATCGCGGGTAACCTCTGTACAATCTGGTCGACGATCAGCACAGATAACTCCGCTTGATAACCGTTGCATCTAGACCTGATGACCGCTCGGCCTTCTTCCGTGATGTTTGAAAGATTCCCATTCACGCCTAACAAAGGCATGTCCGTTGTATTGGTGTTCAGCTTCAGTCTGGATGCCAATTCCCTGGTGATGAGATTTGACTGCGAAGCTGAGTCCAAAAGAGCTCTGCATTGGTGCATTCGTCCGAATCCATCGCGAACCAGAACTAAGGCGGTCGAGAGCAAAACCTGTGAGCGAACGTCGATGGTTTGCGTCAATGTGACAGTGTGTGATGACGTTCCTGGCTGCTCTGCTAAACTCCGTGTCCCTGGTGTTCCAGCTGCTACGACGCGATCGTTGTGGCTAGTGTTTTCGCTAGATGCTTGCGTATTCTGTGCATTTTGTACAAATAAATTATTGTTGCTTCCGAAATTAGAGTTGTCTAAATGCAATAATGTATTATGTCGCTTATTACAACGCTTACAATTTTTTGCTTCACATTGTTTGTTAGGGTGCGATTTCAAACAATTTATACATAATTTATGAGATTTGACCTCATTAATGCGCGATGGTACAGATAAGTTACGAAAAACGTTACAATTGAAGATGGGGTGATCACCTGAGCATACTTGACATGTTGATGTATGTGTTGCTACACATGTGACCACTGAGTTCGATGATTTTGTTGGGTATTTTGATGGAAATGTATTTATTTTGCCATGAGACTTATGCACATTTTCTATTCCCAAGATATTGCACCGATCTTCCATAAAGGATATAAATGTTTCAAGCGTAATTGTATCGTTGTTTTTTATTTCTGCTTTCCAGGCGCGTTTTGATTGGAAATCAAGTTTATTCAAAATCAAAAAAATTATTACATTGTCCCATGTATTTTCTTTGATCGAACTCAGTGCTCGCACATGCTTTTGCACAGAATCTACAATTTGCCTTAAGGCAAAGCCTGATTCCTTTGTTATTGATTGTATATCAAATAATGCTTGCAAATGCCCGTCAATAATTAATTTTTTATTGTCAAATCTTTTTCCTAATAGTGTCCATGCTAAATCATAATTGTCTGCAGATCCTTCAAATGATTGTATAGTTTCGGCTGCAATATCCTTTAATGCTAATTTTAAATAATAAAATTTATGAATATTTGAAAGTTTACTATTGTTATTAACTACTGCATTAAAACTATCTCGAAAACTTAACCATTGATCATATTGTCCAGAGAACGTCGGGAGATTAATAGTAGGAAGCCGTACATTTAAATCATTGATTACAGTCTGATTCAGTTCATTTGAAGTTTCACGTGAAATTGGATTCGAATCTTTATGCAACAATCTCTTACCATGAGAAATAATTTCAAAATATGAATCTTCAAATTCTCCTCGCTCAGTCTGATATAATTCTATGTTTACATGATCTTGGGCTTCTATTTGTGTTTGTATACTATCAAAATTCGCCCATAATTCGCTCGCTGTTTCTAATCTAAGCTTAAGTTGTTCATATTTTGTTTCGTCATAATTATCAAGGAATGATTTCAATCGCGTTAATCTAGCTTTAATTGTTCGCCTATTTACTCTTAATTGTTCCATAATCGTGGAGACAAATAAAAATGATTTGTTATGAGAATGAATTATAAAAGTCGAAACTATATGTAATAAGATGGAAATTGCACGATTCACTAGCTAACAATCCGCAGAAATACAATACAATTAATATATAAATATCTGATGTATAAAAAATTGTGTTCATAACCACCTGTCCATCATTTGGAGTGAGTCAAGACATGTAAAATAAATAATAAAAAACTTACGTTTGTCCAAGAAAAAAATTAAAGAGAAAAATGTATCCAATTGTACTAATAATGTTGACCGAACAATATGAATTGCAGCTTGCGTCCAAAAATAACGTGCTTGCCCAGCCGCAATCCGTCGTCAATCCAAATCGCAATAACTTTTTGCCATCCGCAGCTCAAAGGACCAAAATATGTTGTATGGACTTGCGGTGTCCACTTTTCGTTATCGTGTTCTTGCTCTTTTCAATGAAAATACAAAATTAAAAATAACAAATTTATTGACTCTATCGAGTACAACGTTTCTCCGCGTACATGTCTTGGCACACTGACTCCAGTGTGCTGGCGTTTCGCTCGCAAGCTCTCGATCAGTCGCGTACCGATCACGTGATAATGCGCGGGATTATCATTCAAAACAAAATACACTCATAATTCCCAACAGAGTGATTTACAGTTTCGCCGGTGAATCTCTGTAGAAATGTCCGCGTGAATAAAGTAGAATCGACGTAGACAAATGGTACACGGAGAAAATCAGACAGTAGTGGCCCCTGTGCGGCACAGCACTGATCCCTTTGCCATGAGAAAGTTAAAATCTATATATATTACTATATAGATATACAATTCTATTGGCCCAGGGATCAGCCCTGTGCCGCACAGGGGCCACTAATGTCTGATTTTCTCCGTGTAGATATTCGGGAGATATTCCGGAGATTCAACGAAGCCGGAATGGTGGGAACATTACGCACGATTTTCATCGGTAACGGATTATCTCCGAAGAAAATCGTCACAACTCCGTAGATTCTTCGTAGATTCTCCGGTCATTGAATCTCTGAAGAAACAATCATAATTTTATATGTCAAATACATGTCTAAAAATGTCTACAACTGGGGAAAAATACAATAATATTAAAAAAAATAATAAAAATACTACATTCTACTTGGTTCCATAATTCGCTTTCGTCACCGCGAAGACTCGAACCAACAAACTAGCGGTTATGAGACAAGAGTGCTAACTGCTGGGCCAGAACAGGTACTCAGAAATGATAAGAAATAATTCGTTTAC
>JABFPB010007376.1:0-11071 GCA_022817645.1 Ceratoteleas bidentatus | reverse complement strand
AATTAAGCAGGCGAGAATTTCATGCGCACAGAAAAATTAAGGTAGCTCGCTAGGCAAAACAATTCGTAGATTTAAAGCAACGCAAAAATAGAAAAAAGAAATGCAAAACACGGCATTCGGCAAGAATGCGACGCAATCGCAAGATAACGCAAGATAAACGCATTAAACCTAAATAAAAAAAAAAACAAAATTAAGATATGAACAATTGCTGAACATAGCCTCGGCTCTCCAGCAAACAACCTGGTGCTCAGTGAGTAATGTTTTAACGTGTCCAAAAAATTGACACGTTACATCACACCCCGAGACTCCACCCCCAGTCAGACGGAGACCATGCCGCCCTGCTGCTTCCAGTGACGTCACATAGACACCGAAAATGGTAGACTTTGCTGGCTAAATACAAGGTGCATTAAATAATTTCCAGGGCTGTTAGCGACCAACAAAAACAAATATATTTGATCAAAGGTATACAAACAAAGTGTTATACAAAACCAAACGCAAATAATTCGCTTTCTTCATTCCAGTTCAAGTTTTGATTTGTTTCCTGGTCTTAATTTACCCAATCAACCTACGATTCGAGTCCGTGGGGACGTGACCCCCCAAACGCAGTTGTTATCGCGTCTCTGCGGTTTTTAACTGATTTTCCCTTTGCAATTATTTTGTTTTATTTAACAACGGTTCGCTTTCGCGGTTTCAAAACCGAGTAAACTGCAATAACTAGACAAAAAAAATGTTTAAAAAAAATCACAATAACCCGGTGTCTTTAAGTAAACAAAATTACGGTAACGGGTATCTTCGTTTATCATGGTTCGGGTATCATGGTTCGCGCATGTCGAACCATGGTACAAAAAAATAAAGCTAGCCCCGCGATTCCAGCGATCGATACAGGACTCTGTTTACTTTATCGAAAACGGAATAATGCTCGGAATACGAATGCTAGTTGCGGAATACGAAGGCTAAGCCAACATGGGACGCGTTCGCTCCAATATGCGACGCGGAATCAACTAAATCGTAGCCTCGATCGGGCCCTAAACGCGGAACTTAAACTAAACTTAAACTAAACTTAAACCTATGTTTCGCAAGGGGAATATGTACAGGGGACTTCAGTAGCCACGTCGCCAGAAAGGACCACAACTCGGACAGGTTTTCACGGTTGCGTTCAAACAACCACACCGAAAACAGAAAACCTGGCCAGGGTCCCGTTGGGAACACTCGGAATAGCGATGCCCCGGTTGGCGACAGGCATAGCAGACGTTCGGCGGAACCATAGCTTCAGGTAGGGACAGCTTGGCCTTCTTCGGAGGCGAAGGACCTGAATATACTGCCATGGCGTCCGCTTGGCCGTCAACCACAGCGGTCGGAAATGCGCACCACAAAGTGGTTTGGACGCACGCGTCGCGCGTAGCTTTCGCTGGGTTCTGGGGGAAAATGGGGGAATTCGTTTGTGTAGCCGCGTTTTTACGAGTCGCGGTAGTACCGAGGACTCTTTTGGTCTGGGTCGAGCGGTCCGATGTCGCACGCGGGGATGTTTGAACTGAAAGATCGCGCGTCTGGGACTTCCATTCAGGGGTTTGGCTTCCATAGTCGCGCGTTTTCGGAACTCGAGGAGGCTTGACATCAGTTCTCTTCGACGCCGGGTTTTCGCCAGACTGTGGACGCGATGGGGAAGCGTTACCGAGAGTTGACGTGCGCGGATCGCTCTTCTCGTTTTTCCGCGAACGCGACTGGTGTCCAGCGGTAATTACCGGGGAATGCGCCTTTTTTGCAGAAGGATCTTTTCGCGAACGCGGCTGGGGTCCAGCGGTATCCTTCGGGGAACGCGCCTTCTTCGCAGAACGATTCGTTCGCGAACGCGGTTGCTTCTCGACGCTATCAAGTGGGGGACGCGATTTCTTCGCAGGACCGGTTGCTGATGAAGGCTGCGGTGCCTCGGAATCTCGACCAGGAATTTGCGTAGCCGTCTTCGTTTTCGAACACCCAGCCCGACTCTTCTGGGATGCGATCTTCGGGTGCCGTTGGGGTTCTGCATGAGTCGACGTTTGTTTTTCAGAGAGATCGGTCGTCAACGTTTGGGTGGCTTGGTCGCTCCGGATTGGCGAGGGAGGCATTTCCACGATACGACCACGTGAGTAAACGGTTCCGAACTCTCGATAATCATTCGTAAAGGCACGCAGAACCTCCCAGAAGTCGGGGTAACGTTCCGAAACGTATCGGAATAACTCGTCGTATTCCCAGAAGTATGTGCTCGGGTCTGGACGTTCCATCGCAAGAGCGCAAAAGTTAACTTGACGGGTTAACAAGCTGTGCAAAAGAAATTAACAAAGAAAAGTTAGGACTAAACTTAAAATAAAGATTAACCGACTCAAAGGTAACTAAAAGAAATAAAGAAACAAAATGAATCAAAACAAAATGGTAGGACAACCAAAATAAAGGAAGGAAAGGAAAGAAACACGGCCCCCCCTTTTTCATCTAGTCTTTTGACAACCTTCTCGAGCAAGTTTGTCTGCCATAATATTACCCTCGTTATCCGAATGCCCTTTTACCTGTCGCCATTCTACTACTTCGAATTCGCTCAGTACGGAATCTAGGGCTTGGAACTCCTTCTTGTTCACGATCGGCTTATTTGTTGCGGTCTTCCAACCGTTTAACTTCCATGTGGGCAACCACTGTGTCATGCTGCGAACAACGAACGCAGAGTCTGTATGAATACGCATTTTCCTCACTCCGGCCTCCAATACTAGTTCCGCAGCAGCTAACACGGCCAATATCTCTGCGCGATTATTCGTACACGGGGCTCGGACGCGTCGCGAAACGTTGGCTGAGCAATGCGGACCAAAATAAACGCCAATACCTGCCTGCGCGGTGCCTTGGCCATTTCGAATACACGCCCCGTCGGTCCAAACATCGACGAAGCCGTCATTGTCAACAAACCAGCTTACGTCTCTCTCTTCCTCCCTTTCCTCCCAATGATACCTCTTCATTTGAGAAACGTCTGCTTTGGTGATTGCGTTGTTCCCTTCTTCCTTACATTCGTAAAGGTTCGGGGATAGGCTTTTGACAATGCGGTAAGGGCCTACCCACTTAGGTGCTAATTTCGCAGAAAAGTTTTTCATGGCAGAAGATAATGCATGATTCCGAATAAGTACTCGATCCCCCTCGGAAAATTGATGAGATCGGTGCCGAAGATTGTAGTACCGAGCTTGGCGAAGATTCGCGTCAAACTGAGATTGTGTAATTGTACTGCGTAGAGTTTCCATGCGACTCATACGCTCGCGCCAATGGAGTGTGTCTGTCGGAAGTGCGTCATCATCAACCGATTTCGCCATTTGTTCTCGGGTACATACTACTGGAACGGGGTTGCGACCAAAATTAAGAAAAGCCGGTGTGGTTTGTGTGGCCGTATGGTGGGCGGTATTGTATGCGAATCTGAAATCGGAAATGTGATTGTCCCAGTCCCGGTGGTCTTTATTGACAAACGAAGCGATCATAGATTTTAAGACCTTATTTACGCGTTCTACCGGGTTGGAGGCAGGGTGGTACGGCGCGGTCGTGCGGTGAACAATGTTGCATGAGTCGGTGAGTTGTTTCATTGTGGAATTCAGAAATTCTGTCCCGTTATCCGTCAAGAGTATTTTCGGGGCCCCCCACCGATTAATTATTACGTCTTGTAATATAGCCGCGATCTTCTTGCCCGTCGCTTGTCTGATGGCGCAACACTCAATCCATTTGGAAAATAAGTCTTGGACTACTAACAAGTACACATTGCCGGATTTGCTTTTAGGGAAAGGACCCATAATATCGGCTGCAATCAACACCCATGGTTCCGATACGACGTGGTGAGTTAATAACCCCGGAGGGGACGACTGGGAGATCTTGTACCGTTGACAAATTTCGCAGTTCCTAAGAAATTTAACAATGTCTCGAATCATTCCGGGCCAGTAATACCTCTGTCGGACGCGACCAGTAGTTTTCTCTACTCCTGAGTGACCAGTTTGCGGATTTTCGTGGCATTCACGCACTATCGCGGGGCGATGGCTCTTCGGGACTACCAACTTCCATGCAACGTCTTCTTCCGGAACAAAATCGGACACCCAAGACGGTTGGTGGACATAAAGTCGCTCGCCAACTATTCTCCAGTCTGGATTAGAATCCGGTCGCTCGCCAACCTCACGAAATCGTCGGCAGTACCACGCGTCACGCTCATCCTTCCAATCAGCCACGCCAGAAGAAGAGAGGTCAGCTACACAAACAGTCAAGCCTCCGGCAACCTCTGCCAAGGCCTCCGGCACTCGAGAAGCAATATTTTTCCGATTTTGGATCTCAAAAGAAAAGCCTTGTAATTTTACAATCCAATGAGCTAATCGATTGGAAGGGTCCTTCAGACCATACAACCAGCGTAAACTGCTGGCATCAGTGACCACCGTAAAAGAATTAGGTTCCAAGTATGGACGAAACTTGGCGACAGCCCACACAACAGCGAAGCATTCTCGCTCTGTTGCAGTGTATTTCCTCTCAATCTCGTTCAGAGTACGGCTAGCGTAACATATCACTTGCTCCGTCTCACCGACACTCTGAACGAGTACTGCCGCGACTCCTACCGGACTAGCACTAGTGTGGACTACAAAAGGTATAGAGAAATCAGGGGGAGTGAGAGATACAGCTGAAATCAAGGCCGATTTAATGTCAGAAAATGCCTGCTCTTGTTCCGGACCCCAATCCCATCGTTGGTTTTTCTTCAGCAGCCTGTTCAAAGGTTCGGAAAGAGTAGCTAAATTTGGTAAGAAACGACGGTACCAGCTGATCATGCCTAGAAAGCGTCTCAAACGTTTAGGGGTAGTGGGGGCTGGGTATTCGAAGACCGGTTTTGATTTTTCGGGGTCGACATGCAAACCTTTCTCATTCACAACGAATCCTAAGTATTTCACGCTCGAGCGACAAAACTGACTCTTCTCAACATTAACCGTTAGGTTAGCCGCGCGCAATCTTCGCAATACATCTCGCAAATATTCTAGGTGGCTTTCAAAGGTTGGAGTTACAATGATGATATCATCAAGATAGACGTATACAGATGGGGCTAGAGTAGGACCAATTATCGAGTCGACCAAACGCTGGAAGGTGGCCGGTGCACCTGTCAATCCAAAAGCCATACGCCGGAATTGATACAACCCTTTCCCTGGTACAGGGAAAGCCGTGAGTTCGCGGCTGGATTTATCTAGCTCCACATGAAAGTATGCCGAACTAATATCGATGGTTGAAATAAATTTTGCTTCACGTAACCGATCAAAAATACTATCTAATGGCGGCAGCGGGTAGGCGTCTCTCTTGGTAATGCGATTGAGCTCGCGGAAATCCAGGCAAAAGCGGAATTCACCGTTTTTCTTCCTCACCATCACGATCGGATTGGCCCACGGACTCGTCGAGGGTTCGATAATTTCTGCGTCCAACATTTTATCTACCTCGTTGCAAATAGCACGATAAACGACTGGGGAAACGCGCCTGAATCTCTGCCGAATAGGAGGATGGTCACCGATCTCAATACGATGTTCAGCCAATGGGGTAACCGCGAGTTTATCCGTCGGAGGGGGAATTTCGTCTCGCAAAATTCGTTTCAGGCGGGAGTCTTCTTGCGAAGTCAATCGAATCAACCCGCAACATTGAATATCGTCCCCGATGGAGTCAACAGGTTCGAATGGAAATTTAGCGTCCAAGTCGTCATTAAATGACCAGGCTGGGGCGGCGAAATCTATTTGGATGTCCATTGCGCGCAGAAAGTCCAATCCTAATATGCAAGGATATGGTAACGAAGAAAATTCCCGCGTTTGCACAATCGCCCCCCTTCCCCGGAGTGAGAACGGAACATCCATCAGATACTCGCTGATCTCAACCCGATCACAGGCCGTACGAATACGCGCTCGACCAAACTGGCGCTTCAACGCTAATCCCTCCGTTAAACGTAAACCCGAAGGACCTAAGAAGGTTCCGGTAGCCCCAGAATCCACCAGCCCAATTATTTCACGACCGACAATCTGAATTTTCAGAAATAAAGGGGACTCACGACGCGATAAAATGTTAATAATCAATTCCGGTAATGGGGGTTCATTTATATGCTCGGTTTGAGGGAGCGCAGCTACCCCCGGGGGCGCTCCGACGCACCGTTTCCCGAACAAACTGGACAGCGCCTTTTGTAGGTTTCCGGATTTCCGCAACCGTAGCAAAATATTTTGCGTTGTTCCGAACATTGCGTGTACGAATGACCCGGTTTCCGACAATTCCAACAAACCCGGACAGTTTCATTACTCGGGGGACAATCAGTTACGGTTTCTACTCTAGATTCCGACGGAATGGGAGAAGTGCCCTGGTCTCGCGTATGTCTCACCTTGGGGGGACCCGGATTCCCTTTAATCAACGACGGCTTTACTCTCAGTGCGAAGAGATCGTGAGGCTCGTTCTCATCGCCCTCAGATGAAGTGTTCACCATGGCGACTACCTTCGGCGGGCGAGAGGTCTTACGAGGACGAGGATCATGATATGCCAAATCGGCGTAGATTGATTTCTCGGGGGTTGGTGGCGCTTGAAAGGTTCTCGCGGACTCGAATGCTTGCTCACGGTAAACGGCGATATTTTCAAGCTGGTCAAATGTCGTAATCGTCTCTATATGGATCAACATCTGAAGGCGAGGTAACATATTCCGGTACGCGAGGTCAATTTTCTCATATTCGGACCAGCGAATTCGCGAACGATTCATCAGGCTCCGCAGGCAAGTCAGGTAGTCGGAAACACTTTCATGCTCGCCTTGTGTCCTCCTCAACGCCTCCATGCGGAGAGCGTGATGGTGTTCGGGCCTGAGAAACCGACGTCGAAAAGCCCGTGCGAATTCGTGGAAACTACCCCATTCTATGCGCCTGTCGCGGAACCACTCGAGTGCTATTCCCGTAAGGAAGAATGGTAGACTCGCGAGAATACTAGCGTCGTCGAGCGGCATCATTTGCCGGCCCTCAAGAATACGCATAAGAAACGCTTCTGCATCCTCCCGACCCGAAAATCGCAGATTCCAGCGCCTCATCACATCATACGAGTTAACATTTCGCGCGGATCTTTCTTGTTGCCTATTGGCATGCCGACGCCCGTAACGAAAGTAATCGTTTTCCTCCTCGGAAACTGAGTCCGGAGACTCGTAATCGTTACTGCGAACACGTCGTGGCGGGAAATTTTGCTGCTGAGCCGCACGATCAAAATCGCGGTGGCGTAAATGCTGCGTTTCCCCCGAACGCAAGTCATTCAGCACGTAATCACGATGAGCGAAGGCGTCAGATCTGCGAGTTTCGGGACCATGGGGGTAATCGCCTTCCTCATCGTTCCAAGCGAGGATACGGGGAGTTCGCGAGTGTACACCTAACGGCGTATTATAAGGTGCACGGGGGTTGGGAGCGGTATTCGCTGAATCGCCGGCGGGTAAGTCGCGCTGAAGCGAGCCTAGTTCGAACGCGTCAAATTCGCGCCGCCGAACGGACGGCGGGAGCTGCGGAACGTTAGCGTTCATGTCCAGCCCCGAAACTGGTTGCCACATGGAAGCCGGTGGATCGCGATCCGCTCGTGATAAATCTGGGACCAGATCGTATTCATCAATCGCTCGGACATGCGACAGTGGCGCCGACTGTGTGTGACGAGCTTGGGCGCTGAAATGGGTGGTTTCTAGCGGAAATGAATGACGCGCATGGTCTACTCGGGCATAACCTTGTCGAGGTTCGGCGGCCGTCTGGGTAGGGGGGCGTTCATTGTTTAATGCGATTAAGTTACGTCGGGGAATGGCACCTCTCGAAAATGCCATAGGCGTGTCCTCTCGTCTCGGGGGCTTCGCCGTCGCGCGATACTCCGACAAATTCGGGTTTGTATAATCAGCGGTGTTTAGCAAATTTCGCGCCTGGAGCAAAACTGTTTGCGCGTCATCCCGCTCGCCACCCTGAGTTTCTCCCGTCTGCGGAACTCCCTCGCGTTGGATGTGTGCGGTGGACAAGTCTACATCAGGGTCCTCGATGCCAGGTTCCGCGCCTGGCGTCGGAGAGAGCCCCTTGGCGCCCCGCTCACTATCGCTCGCCGGTCTCAACCCTTCGCGACACGCTTTTTCCAATCGCACGCGCCGGATGTGCATAATTCCATTTGTTGGTAACCGACGGATCTCGAGCTCGCGATCTAGTTGGTCCGCAGTCAAGGAATTCACCCATTGGTTTATCCGTTTTTCGAGAGACATGGCGATTTTTTTTCTTTTAGGAAGGGAAATGCAAAAGAAATAAAAGAAACAACAAAAACAAAATCAGCAAAACCAAAATTAAACCAAATCAAAAATAAAATGATTCAAAACTGAACTCAAATGAAAGGAAAAGAAAAATATTCGATAGCGAAACCAAAAATAATAATCAAAATCAAAATCGAAATCAAAATAAATGCGAGAGTCGGTCACAGGAAAACACCTTTATAATTAGCCCTCAAAATAGCGCGGCTTTTCTTTTCGTCGAAATAAACCTGTTTTATTCGGCGTTATCGAAATTCGAGCGCCGAGGCCACCAAAACATCGCGCAACGAAATAATAGCATTTTAATCCGGAATTGTTTTGGTTTGTTTTGACTCGACTTTCGAACACGATTTTCTCGAAACTTCGTCGTTTTATTTCATACGACGATTTTATGCTTGAAATATTTTCGATGTTTCGAAATTACGTTTTTATTTGCCAAAAATAATTCCTTCTGTTTAAAAGGTCTTAAATCTTCCTTTACAATCCTAACTCTCTTTTAATACATTTTAGCCAATCCTGGCAGGATCGCCAATGTAACGAGGAAGTTTTTATTTGCACAATTAATTTATTTCTCCCATCGTCCCTTCGCCAACTAGCAAATCAAAATTAGATCAGGATCGCCAGCCCACATGGGCAAGATAGTTACCAAAAAGAACAACTGCCAAGATAAGGTAGAGAAAAGGTAAAGATAGTGATTTGCTAGCTGAAGCGGCCGAAATCTCGATAAGTCCCATTTGCGCGAGGAATCTGACTCGGAAGATCTTAGGTTTAATTGCAAGCGTTTAAAAGAGAGGTTAGGGTGTAGGCAATCACAAATCAGTTTATCTAGTAAATTTAACTGTATTCTTGACTCTAAATAAGTTACATAATGTACCCGACAATTCAATCCGGAAATTAAGGCAACTCAAGACAGTTTCAGACAGATTCGAGGCAAATGTTAGGCAAGATAAGGTAGAGCAAAAGCGTTTAGGAAAACGATAAACTAAAGCACTAGAATTGCCGAGATAAAACTAGTAACGGTAAAGCGATATCGGTAACTAAATCGTTGAAAAGGAAGCGATAGATTAAACATAAGGCAAAAAGAAGCCAACATGCTCAAGGCAAAACGATAATTTCGGTACAGGCAGCGACGAAAAGAAAAGATTAAGAAAGGCGCGATAGCAGCAGGGAAGCAAGGTACTCACGCGACCTCGGCTGGTTTGGACGGGTCTCAGGGTGGTTCGGCTGGTCACGACGACAGGCCACAGGTCCGAGTCCCAAAAGAGCGGCACCAGGTTGCAGGCGGAAGAGAGCGATCGAGTCCAATGGCGGCGCACTTAAACCCAATCCCCCTCCGTTCGGTTCCCTCTCCAGTCTCCGCCGCTGGAGTCAGGGGAGCGCGCAATTGCTATCGCCCCCTATGGCCTATTCCCGGAACTATCCTCGTAGAGGTAGGATGGCGGTCTGCCAGCAGGGGCATCTAAACCATCAAGTCTCCCTGGACAGCTCCTTCCCCTCAGGATCGAGCGAAGCTGGGCCTTCAAAGTGAATGAGAGGTCGGGCGGCAGCTCCAAAAGATAGGCTCGATCACGGGCAATCGGCAATGGGGTCCGCTACATCAGTTTCGCGGAATCGTCTCTGGTCCAGGGGTGGCCGACGCTGGAGGGATCCATGATCCATCCTCGACTAGGCAGAGGCAACAAGTCGGGGCCAGAGTCGGGGTAACAATTTCATGTTGGCAGAAAGGATGTCCGGGTAGTAGTATTACAGGCGTGACTGGTGACTGCATGCTCCAGGGCTGGTGATTGAGGGTGGCGAAGAGATAGAGAGAGAAAGAACGAACGTCGGAGAATTTAGCGGGTTTACTTTCGACAAGTGCGTCGCGTGACTCTTCGGTGGTTGGGTTGCAGCAGGCAGGCGTTGCGACGACGTGGAGACCTCAAGACCACCCGAGAAAACCCCTCCAAACCAGGGCCACGTTTGTACCTAAATACAAGCTATGCAGATATCGAAATAAAAAACTACATCTAATTAAGCAGGCGAGAATTTCATGCGCACAGAAAAATTAAGGTAGTTCGCTAGGCAAAACAATTTGTAGATTTAAAGTAACGCAAAAATAGAAAAAAGAAATGCAAAACACGGCATTCGGCAAGAAGCGACGCAATCGCAAGATAACGCAAGATAAACGAATTAAACCTAAAAAAAAACAAAATTCAGATATGATCAATTGCTCAACATAGCCTCGGCCCTCCAGCAAACTACCTGGTGCTCAGTGAGTAATATTTTAACGTGTCCAAAAAAATTGACACGTTACAAACATTTTAAAGATGTATTTGTTTCAAAGACATAATCACAAACTGTCAAAAAAACTAAAAAATACCGATTTGCTTCGATTTGCGATAACTATTCAGTGGGAATGTATTTTTCCATGTAATTTTTGAATGTTTTAATACATCGGGAGAGTTATATGTTAATATATATGCACCATGCATCGTTAATTCGAAACATCGTGTAATTAAAAATTGTCGAATATGCACTATTTTTAAGAAAAATCATCTGAATATCAAATCGTCAAAAATTTATAACTTTTGTCTCGGTAAATGATAAAAATTGGCGTTTGCGGGAAAAATCAGCAAAAAATTCATCCTAAATATCCTAAAAATCTCATGCTTGGGAAATATTTGGCCCCAAAGAAAAGGTGGCGAAAAGTAATGGAAATCCTTACTGTTCCTTACTAATATATAAATGGGAATATATGTTTGTTTGTTTGTTTGTTCGAGCATCACGCTTAGACTAATACAGCTT
>JABFPB010007375.1:0-11073 GCA_022817645.1 Ceratoteleas bidentatus | reverse complement strand
AGAGGACTTTTTGGAAACAATAATCCTTTCTGAAATTCGTGGAAAGTCGTAACCCAAAGTGTTCTTTCTTTTTTAAGTGATTCATGTTATTAAGTCACGATTATGGTTTCAGTCTTATTGCGATGGAACTCGTTACGTTGCCGCGCTGCTAGTTCTCATCCTGTTCACAGTGCCATCGAAGCGCAGTTCACAGCAGCAACTCGCAGGAATTCGAAACGTCTCTACACGAATGCTCGTACCATCAGGCTGCAAGGCGTAAAGGTCGCGATAAACGTACTTCTGAACGCAGCCGGGGTAGTAGCCCAGGACCAGCAAGCCTGTGGTGAAATTGCACTGGCTGTGTTCGTTTCTGGAATGAGAAACGGAGGAACAACTTTTGTATTGGGACCACACATGTGTTTCAAGATAGTTCTTTAATTTAAATTAATGCAATTATCATTCATTACTTCCGAGTTGCTTATTCTTTCTGATTTTCTTTTTTCTCGATTTTTAACCAGATTTTGATATTCGATGCTTTTAAAAGAAAATTGCAAAAAAAAAAAGGTTTTGCACTTACATGCACTTCTCGATGGCGACATAGTGCGTTACGTTTTCAACGTTTACTATGAAACGCGAATCACCATTGATTGTAACACCGCTCCTTGGTTGTATTCTATCTACCTGCAATTATCATAAAAAATATTAATTATAAACTGATTTTAATAATTTATTATGTAAAATTTAGAACCCCATTGGTTATTTAAAATTTTTTAAATAAAATCGACAAGATCACGCATTCTACCCTCTGTCTAGAATCGGTTTAAGTACATAGACATTAAGACTAATGTTAACACAATCAATCTTGTTTGAACAAGTTTGTTCATTGTTTAGATTTGATTACACTGTTTATTAGATTTGATTACATTAATTTAGCTTTCAAAAATAGTGAATGTTAACTCTTTAATTATGATCTAACCAGCACGTTTAAGTTCTTATACGTAAATAATGCTGCGTGATTAGTTTGCAAACAGGGTGCAATTAACGCTGTGTTGATGAACGATTATTGGTTTATTGTCTTTATAGGTAGTAGCGAAAATTTTCATTAATCACCCTTTTTATCAAAGTGACATTAAGCATAGCAAAAAACCTTAAAATTTATATTTTCATGCACGTGTATGACCCCGTTCGAATAATTGATAACCAGTGTTATTAGCATGGAAACATTGATTCTTACTGCTTATAGGATTTAAATTGCATCATGATCTTTAGTGTTCTTCCATATTTTCGGCAGTTTAAATTCTCATTGAGATTAAGTTTTCGTTCACATAATTGAAACTATAATATAAATAAACTGAAAAAAAAACTATCCTTATTCTGAAGCTAATCCATATATGGTAACACTGAAGGTTTAGTATTCATGTAGGATCATATAAGACAAACTTATGCTTATCTGAGGCAATAATTGAAAAATTATATATTTTTAGTGCCGATTTTTGTTTCTGTTACCTGTCTGGAACAAAATTCAATGGTTTCCTCTCCTCTATCATATGACGATCCAATCCGTTGACCAATGTCTTTGCTTTCAGGCAACTGAACGAACGAAACACGATTAATTGTTTTTCAATGTATACTGAGTCGATATGCAAAAAACTCGTAGATATTTTAACCCTTAATTACCTCACGTATTTTTATAACTTTACTCCATCAGGCTCAAACAAACAAGAGGGAACAAACAGACTTTGGAATCGAATATCTTAGATGAAAATCACTGTATTTGGATGAATCTTTAAGCAAAAGAATGCAGAGTCTTCTTTATACGAGAGCACTATGAATTGACGAAAAATACGATAAAAAATGTTTTTAAACATAAAAAAAACCTTGAAAAAAGATACAATATTTAAATAACGAAATTTTGCATAAACTCTTGATATACAATTATGTGATTTTAAAGTGGAAGATTGAATCTTTATTATAAGTTCAGAGTTGATTAAAATTCACTGTAGAAAACATTTATTTTGCAAAATGCATATTTATTGAATAAAACGATTGTTATTACTTTTTTTTATATTTGATTTTTTAATGTAGAAATTTTAACTTTGACTTATGGATTTGCACTCTAAAAAATAATGTTATGCGGCAGATAGAATTCCACCTACCGCATTCCGATTTCACATAACATTTTTTAGAGTGCGTGTATACAATTTTTCTGACAATCTTACGTTGCAATATTATTCTTAAAAATTTCTTTCCTACTCGCATCACCGAAAGACGCAGTTATAAGGTTTAAGTGAAAATGCATTCCCTCCAGGTCTCTTCCATTTTTTTCTTCCACGCGTACTATTATCATCACTGGTTTAAAAAGCCCATTGTTCGCTTTGACCCTGAGGGGTAACTAAGGGTTAATAATTACTCTAGTTTTAATTTCCTCACCTCATCGTTACTTGAAAATAGCACTCCTTTATATTTCTTGACAGCGTTTTTGATAAGCTGTTCGGGATAGTTTGGCACATTCGAGCATATTGTTTCGCCTTTGCAAACATTGGCACTCGGTACGAACTCTGCTTGCCTACTATTAGTGTTACCTGGAAATTTGATTGAATCTGAAGTGAAATCGGGTTCTGCAAGAAAAATAAAATATTTCTTTAAATTAATTCAGTCTGTCGCCCGTTGAATTAGAGATAACTATTGACATTAATATTTATCGTGCTCAATTCAAACGATTTAAGTCTGGTAGTTTAAGAATTCTTAGAGATTAGAAGATTAATTCTTAGAGAAGGTAATACGAGTATTTCTTAAAAGCATTAAAAATTATGTGAATGTTTACTCTACTTTTGCATCTCATATGACTGAGAGTGACCTGAAATGTCATTACGCTAATTGCTTTTCGCGTATTTTCCCGAGAAATATATAGGTGAACGAACAACATTATTGATATAACAAAAAATGTTTACTTTTACAGAAGATTGTTTCATAGCGAAAGACGCTGTAATTTTCACAAAAAACAATGATACGAATTGATAATAATTTGGCTAAATCATCTTTACTTTTTATATTCAAGGTAATTGAATATCATTAATTCAATTTTAAGAATGAATTAGAACTCAGTACTGCTATTGATAAAGTTATTATTCTACTTTAAATTAATAATAAATGTAAGATACACAATTTTGCAAAGTTTGAACTTTGCCAAATTTGAAAAAATATCAAAAAATAGGGTAAAATTGTTTTTGAAAGTACTTTTAATGTCTTTTGCCCAGGCATGCAAATACTTGGGAGAAATGGTAATTGTACTTCTAAAAAACATAGAAATAAAGAAATTTTTTAATACAATACAATGCAACTACCCTGAACAAATCTATTAAACGAAACGACTAATCAAATAATTTACAGATGATTTTGCCAAAATTCTACTACTCTTACTCTTCTCGTTTATCCATGTACAAGTAACTATTTGTACATATAACGCAGGCATTTCCGTCAAAACCCGATGGTCACTTTCAGTATCGTGTCTCCCGTCTTATCTGCTACTTCAAGTTCGCAAATTTCTTCGCCTCTTTTACTTTCTCGTGGTTACGCCTTTGTTAGATAAAATGCAAATTCGAGAGTCAAGAGACACTCACGATCGCTGACGGTCAAGTCCTCCGCATTGTCACAGCTCGTTCGTCTAACTGTTTTACTATTGTTACTGTTATCTTGGCTATGGCTACTCGACTGGGTTTCATGTTGATTCGTCCATTCGTCTTTGCTTTTAAAAATGCCCCTCTCGATGGCCTTTTTAATGAGATCATCGATTTCCATTTTCGCGCTGCCTGGCGTGGTAGCTTGCGCATTTTGGAGATTGATCTGTGTGACAAAAATAATGATTTTTAATTTATTTAATAATCATTTTTTAAGAATGATTTTTAATAACTTAACGAAGGAGAATAAGATGTAGAAGTGAAAACCTAAAAAGTGGATGGCATATCAGCTATTTTTCTAAGATTTTCAGAAATGATAATTAAAAAATTTGGGACCGAATTGTAAAGAGCATAAGAAAATTTAGTGATTTTCTTATGCTTTTTATGAGCATAAGAAAAAATTCTCATCCAATTGATGAGAATTTTAGATTTAGAAATTTAGTGTAATGAAAAATGTAGAATTAATTGACTTCTGAACCATTTGCTATCGAGAAATAAAAGTGGGATATTGATACTATTTATTGAAACATTTGAAAGTTCAAAGTAAAACTTCTGTGTAAAGCTAACAGTTTGCTTTGCACTTATAAGTACAAAGCATTTATTTCACCTATTTATCGTAATATTCTCGTAGACAAAGTGTACTTATTAGTGAAATGCAGTTTTGAAATAATTATTCTAATATTAGTTCTTTGATGTGTATTTTGTGACCAATTCAAGATTACAAAATAAAACCTTGATTTACTTGCATATTATTGCTATGCATTTTCTATCTTAATTGGATGGACAGTTAGAACAATCGAGACAGTTCTAATGATACTAAAAATTCAGCTGAGAAGTAGTTCAGTTAGTATCTATCTATTAAAAAGCATCTATTTTTGTATAAAAGATCTTAGCATGTTCGTCAAGAATTCGAAATCTGAGCAGAAAGTTCTATTCTCGTATTGATATGAAAAATTATGGTTTGATATTATTGTTATTATAATATGATGCAGACGTTTTTAGATGAATCTCTTAGACCATTTTTTGCCCAGGCGCCGAATTTTTAAGTGGTAAGGCGAGATTTCTTAACAACGGAAATATTGCACTTAGTTTGGTCACCTTAATGAAATAATTTTGAAACAATTGAAATTTGTATTCATTGATACAAAAAATTCAAATGTATTGAAGTACAAATGAAAATTACTTAAAATTCATTGATTTTAAGTAATTAATGTTGCTAAATTCTTTGAACGCTACATTTATGAAAATTACAAACGTGTTTTAATTTACCATAATTACATTTTGCTTCTAAACGTGATTCTTTCTATCTGTGAAGAAGAAAATAATATAAATAAATAAATTAGTGAAGTACTCGCTAGTTTCTACTGAATTTAAGAAGACAGTTTGAGGGGTTTCATTCCGTCGTCATGTAGTTGTATTATCTTATCGTTTTTAAACTCCTTCATCTCAGGATTATTTTTGTTTATGACAATTTGGTAAGGGATTTAGTGGCATTTAGATAATATTACGTTAAAGATGACTTTGGGTTACGAAATAAATTTGTCCACTGTAGTGGACAAAAAAAGTCAAGGTTAATCCTATTTACTACATGAAAAGGCAATAAAATGATATTTATTTATTTATAGCTATTTTCGCAAAAATGTTGCAAAATATAAAACACTATAAAAAGTTATTCATACATCTGACATATGGCTATTTTTCATATTTCCGTTTAAAAACTAAATTATCTATCAAATTAAAACATATTTAGTCAGCGGGTTAACATCGAAATAAATTTATGTAAACTTGCTTTTTATAGCAACTTACGTACATCCCATCGAAAACAAATTTTGACAAATAGGTGAAAAAAACAGGGAACAACGACGCGCAGAAAAATGAGATATTTATAGATATCTCACTGGTCGCCTAAGATACACTCCAATATCTACATTAATATTGGGATCTCTGATTTGTCGATACTATTTTCAGAATATATTTCGATTCAGTAAAATTTTCCATTTCTCACAATAGAAAAATTAGAAATAAAACAATTTCCTTTGAATTGACTAATTAAGTTACCCCAAATTGTGAACTATTAAGCGAACAAGTTAGTTTCTTTAGATATTATTCCAGATTAAATGAGTTATTGAATATATCACTTAATTGAATATCACTTATTCTACTAGCTCTGCACGTTTTTTATTTTGCCAAAGTTAATATATTTTCAGACATTTACGATAACTGCCATGAAAGCTAGAAATATTTCATAATTGTATAATAAACTAAATTGTAATGTACCTCACAGACTTATCTTGGGTGCTGAAATATATAACAAATAATTTATCTGTTTTTATATCATTAAGATAATTTTTTATTTATGATTAATAATACGTTTGTTGGGAAACTATATTCACTTTCGAAGTTAACGTAACAAATATATATTAATACGTATATCAGTATAAGTGAATTACTACATATCTATGTTTATCACAGTTATATATTAACTTAACATCCATGCTGATTTTATTAACACACTTGCATATGATTAAAAAGGTGTCGATTGGTATATAGGTTTCAGTGATATGTGTACACATTGCACTCACGCATATTTTTACGCTTGCGAGATAAGAATGAATGTTAAAAGATTCACGATATTCAATTTCTATATTCTACCGAAATACGCTTCTAATAATGAAGTAATTTCTATCATTTCTATCATTGAAATAACTTATCACATCTCATACCTGGTGAACTACATAGTTATAATTGTTTTCTGTTTTTTGGTGTATAAAACCCATTATTTTCTGAGACTAAACATAATAACATGAATCGGTAAAAATTATTCAAGATTTTAAATAGAAATTCAAGATAAAACAGAAGAATTAAAAACTTTTCAGAAATAGATTTTTTTCGTTTAACGACCTGTTTATCGGTCATTGCAAATTTTTTAAAATCGTAAGAATAAGATCCAGTGATATTTTATCTTGAAGTGTCTGACTGATATCAATACTCGGTTTAACCTTTTCACTCATTAATGCTCGATTTCGATTAAAAAACGAAAATGCAATTCTAACTAAAACTTCGATCGGTGAAACTATTGAATTATCCAATAAAAACGTATTTAATTGAGATTCGTCTGAAGAAAATTATTCAGTTATCAAATTATCTCTGAACAGTTTGATAACTGAATGTACCGTAGTGTCGCAATTAGAATAATTACAATGAAAATTAATTTTTGTATTCTCACCAATTAAAATGCGACTACAATGCGACGCTAAAAAACCTCCAGGAATAATTATACTGAAATGAATATTGTGAAAAAGTTCGAGAATTTGACAAATGTAGGTAAATGGGAGTTTTGTCGTACAATTATTTAAATCTGAAATGTGCATTTCCATTTATTGGGTAAAATATTTCTTGTTAGGTGAATAAAGAACCATTTCGTGATAAATTTGTCGTCTTTGATGACATTGTTAAATCATTGACAATTCTGAGACGTCGCTTTGATATAAACTGGAGCTCATATTCAAAATGATAATGGCACATGCAATGTCACACCGTTAATGTGATTCGAAGTGATTTCATAATTATATCATGTAAATACGACTTATATGTGATGTAACAGTAATTTCACCTGAACGAAGTGATATTAGAGGAACGACAAAGATTCAAAGTTATTCAAAGTGATATATATCTTATATATCTTATAATGATATCAATGTTGTAACTGAATTTGAGGAAGTGTTTTTTTCTTGGGTGAAGAAATGCGAAGGTTTTTAATGAAAATGAATGAATCGTGTATCCTGTCAGAAAGTTTGTAATCGCACGAGGTCAGAATTTCTCTTCAGCTCTCATGGCGCGAACGATATTTTTTGCCACTATATTTAATCTTATTTATAGCTAAGGAGTTAAATCAATGATTTTACTAGCAAGCGTTACTTGATATCAATTTTTATGAACTCATTTTTATATAGTTAAAAAACTCTTATCTCCAAATAAATGTAGTAATTTTACACTTTAAATTGGATTTTATTAAAAAAAAATTAATAGAATTAAGCAAAATAATACACATACTTGTGTCGAGGCTTCATACTGACAGTTTGACATGTTACTCGATAGTTCCGGCATTTTTTTGTCGGGCAACGTCTCTGCGTCACGTAATATCTGAAATCAAAACAAAATTTCTAAAATTAATATAATTATGTGCTTTTTAGTTTACATCTTTTATTAGTATCCCATACGAAATTAGTTATTTTTGTTTAACAAAAATTTTGAGATTTTATTATATTTATACTATCTCAACTTCATTAAGAAGATTGTTCATTTCGTTGTATCATACCTTTAAATATATTAACATTTTTGGTCAACATATGTGTGACTGTCTTGGGATTTAGAGGTACGAATTTTACCCCTCTTGTGTGTAGATTTATTGTACGAACTGTTTAGAGTATAGGAACATTAATTATACTGTCTTGGGATTAATTGGCCTGCATTGTGAATGAAAAATTATTCAGGTTGTCATATACGATTACAATGAATTGAAAAGGGATTTTTTTGAAAATTTACAAAATTGTCTAGTTAAAAGATGAAATGTGCATTTTTTAATTTACCGAAAAATACAATTGAAACATCTCTTTTACATCGATTTTAATCGAACAACTGTGTCCCTTCTTTTTGTTAAAAAATTCACCCTTTCAATAATGGAACCTGAAAAAGTTTTGAACTCGGAAAGTTCGGGTTATATTAATCCTATCGTCATTTATCCATTCCCTCTCAATTAAAGCTGCATCACTACATTTCTATCGTATATAAATTTCGTTTGATTAACTTTGCACTAATTACTTAAAAATATAAACATTATCTATCCCACAAAAAGCAGGATAGTTTAAGCGCGCTCAATTCAGCGATATCGTCATCCCACAATATCGTAAACGTAATGAGTTTAAAGGACATTGACTCAAAGTACTAAAAACGACTGTCTTAAAATATGTTAGTTTCGCAGTAAATATTACTGTACAAAAATTAAAAAATTAACATTTGTAATAATTTATATATTAATGGATTATTATAGGTAACAATAATTTGATTGATAGGCGACATGATACGTCGCGATTATTATTCTAAGAACTTTTCCCATTTGGTATGGTAATTTTCGAAGTTCATTTTGTAAAAATGACTAAATCATGACAAGTTGTGATTACTCTACATTACGGTCAAATCACATTTATCGCAAATCTATCATACCTGAATATGACATTTTGAAAACAATTATGAAACTCTAAAGAATTTTTCTCATTTGGCATAGTAAAATGTTCTAGATCGCGAAGAAAAATCATTGTAAATCTAGCAAAATTAAATACAACATTTTCCTCAGTAATAACAATGCAATTTCCCACAAAAATACGATTTTCCAGCAGATTCCCGGGACTTCCCGCGACTTCCTCCGATCGGCTCGTAGATCAGAGTGACGCGCGCGGGAAATCACCTGGCGCGCTTTTCCAGTGGTCATCGTCGCGCGGTCATGACGCGGGTCGTTCCGTCGCCGTCTGCTATATTTCCGAAGCCGGTTGGCCTGTTACTCCCGCGCGCCGATCGGCGATTTGATTAATGACAGCGAAAACTAGACGTTGCCACCTCACGCAACTTTGCGACACGCTTATTTATAAACTGAACCGTTCGCTCGCTTCCTTCATTATGCATTACGTGATTACAAGTTTACGTTTTCGTGATGAAACAGGCGTTGATACACTTATATAATACGCCTTCGAGAGGCGTATCGTGTAATTAATGGACGAGCTGACCGCTCGGCCGATTAGATAGACGCGAGGGGAAAACTCGCGATGGAAATACGAAATCCCATTTTTTCTCACCAATTATGAGCATATCTCGTCACTTTTACCGACATTTACATTCACCTTGCAACATTTTGACGCTCGAAAAGTCAATGAGATCCATCGAAGTTTCGGAGATAAAATTTCTACGTTTATGAAGTGTAACATTCTACTACTTTCGAAATTATTTTTCGCAGAAGACTCTGAAAAAAATTGTTAGAAAATCCTTTCATGCTAAGAAGATTCCGCTGATAATAAGAATTCCTCTTATCAGAAGTATATTCCTCCAATTATAAGAATAATCTTCTAATTAAGAGAGGATTGTTATAATAAAAATAAAAAATTTTATTGTTCCACTTGGAACAATAAAAAAACGATTATTGCACATCCTAAAATCAAACTCGTTCGCAATCTAAATATGAAAATAATGGGTGATAGTTGCTTGTTTATACAAAAATATCCAAATCGAAAAATAGCCCGGTTAATGTTAATTGGTAGTTTATTAAAATAAAAATTCCCACAAAACTATAATTCTCGCCCTAATTATACGTTAGAAACTATACTGTTATTTGCGAAAAAGAACGTTTTTCTCCTTTTCCGCGCGTATCAGCTCTCGTTATTAATCGGCTCGCTCGCAGATGCCACTTTTGACTTTTGCGGCGGATAATAAATGTCGAAAAAAATGCTCACCGTGATTGCGCAGACGGTTAGCAGAAACGAGCGGACCGTCATCTTCGCGGCGGAATGTGACGAAAGTACGTCGAATGTTGCTCAAAACCGGTCTGAACAATTGCTTTGGCCGATCACAACGTGCGATTCACCGAGTGGCGTTTGAATTGTCACACATGACGCTACCGGAGAGACTGCGGCCCGCGCGACGGCCATCTAAGTTCGAGCGCGATTTCCGCTGCACTGAGTGGCGCGCCGCGACGCGCGCCAGATAGCTACTGTCCGTGCACGACGTTTCAATAAGACGTCAACGCGGCGGCTGACACGGCAAATTTCGCTATCTGATCGCCGGCAGGAAACGCCGATCGCCGGCAAATCGCGCGAAATCTCCAGCTTACTTTGTCATCGGGACGCTTTGTCCTCTGGGAAAAATGGGGGAAAATAGATTTTTTGGTTGCGAAAATGAGAACAGTTTTGGTTAAAGTGATGTTGAAGGAATTGAGCGAATTTGTCAAAGTAACAGTTTTGGAAAAGATGAAATGTGGCGATTCTATAATAAATGACGAAAGGTTTGGTAAAGTTTGGTAATAGTTTAATTAAGACTGGTTGCAAATTACAGTCGTAATTGGGCAACGCGTTTTTAAGGGTACCAGCAACCAAAAAATCAAGTACCACAAAGTATCGAGAGAAACTAGGTTTGGAACTAGGTTTTCCTGGGTAATTTATGACGCTGATTCTGATGGTGCAATCAAAATTTTTTTTATAATCTATATTTTGAGATTATAGAAGGTCAAAATCAGGTTAAAAGTTGAGTAAAAGGAAAAAACAATACATCAAGTTGTAGAGAATTTTTTTCTTTGTATTCCCTATTAAAAATGTCATATTGAAACGTACAGAAACATATTGAAACATATTGAATTTTTTTGCGAAACATATTA
>JABFPB010007374.1:0-11076 GCA_022817645.1 Ceratoteleas bidentatus | reverse complement strand
TTGCTGAAATTCTGGCCAATTGAAGCGAACAACGTGAACAATCTGCAGATAAAATTTAATCAAATTCTCAGTATTTCAAGTTAATGCCATTCCTACCTTAACATTTACCAAATCGCTTAAAACTGTTTTTTAAATCTTTCCTTTTTCACCTTCGTAGTTAAAAATGCATTTAAATCAAATTCCCCTCGATTTCGACCCAAACTCTTTTCTAACTCTAAAATCTGTCTTGCAAACCTCCTCAAGTTATTCTCCAGAATGTCATAAACCATCTGCCTGTCGAGACTGCTTCGCGCCACGCGCCTGTCGAAAAAGTTGGACGTAGTGAAATCCGGCAGGCTGTAACTCGCCTCGAAGTAGATGGCCATCGCGACGGACCTCTCCGGCAGGTCGATGGGCACCGCCAGCGCAAAGAAAATCTGCAATTACTTAATTTCACCGTTCGCAAAATTATCATTCGCCGGTGTGTGTCCCAGACGGCGAACCGAGTAATTCGCCTGGAACCCCCTTTTTAATTTGGCTAATGTCGGCACGAGCTCATTACAAGTTTAGAAAATAATCGTGCCGATAAACAGACGTCGAGGCCGACGTTAAAGTTCCGTCCGCGCGAATCGACCCGTTTCATTAATTTAATGAATCCGGCAAATATGGCGCCTAATCGATTTCTTCGTTCTAATTGAACGACAAATAGTTTTGATTGGTCGGTCATTCGAATCGAATCAAAATGCGGATGTCTGCAACGCTCGATTGCACGGTATAAATATGTGTATAAATATGTGTGGCTGTGCCCAAGTGTTGCGTGGAAAATTGCAGATGAATTCGATAAAAACAGTAATACTCTTTTGCAATTTGTCCTTCACGCCGAAACACGTGTTTTGTAATATTTTTTACAACGGTTTTTACACCACAGCTTGGTTGGTGAATGTTCGAGAGACCAATAAAACGGCAAGCGTAAAAAATATGCGAATGACAAATGTCGGACACATTAGCCAAGAAATCAGCAGATGTAGATGGCGGTATCATAGCAGGGGTATTGGGTCCCTGACGACATAGGAATTTGTCACAGTAATGCTCGTCATCAACATCTTTTTTCTTGCTCGAGAAAGTATTCGAGGAACATCAGTTGCAGATTCGGTTCCACCATTAGACAAATCGGTCCTCGAGGCAGTTAGGGTTACTTTGGCATTGAGTCGTATTAAAAGGTATTTTGTACACGAAAAGTCTGATTAATCGAGCATTCATTCAGTTGACGAATGGCGATGGTGAATTAGCTGAAATGCACATGTACCATTATTACCACAGTTTTACAACGTTTTCTGACGTAACCATGGAAGGAGGGATTACATGGTTACGAGCGACTCGAGTTCTGGTAGTGTATAATACACTGGCGTTGTTTCGAAATGGTCTTTTATAATGAAATTCGTCAAGTAGTGTTTCTTTTTTGTGACAAAAAATGATGCGACTTTGTCTGCTTTAAATTTCTAATAGGGAGTATTGTTGCAAGGTGAAAAACTTGTAAAAAATACTATGAAATGATACAAAACAAAATGTACCAAAAATGTGCTTCTCCAAATATTCTTTTAAAAAGAGTAGACTGTTTAATTCGGCTAAAAATGGGGTTTTCTTTTTGTTTTCTGTTCAAAACATCTAAGGGTGCAAAATTATCTCATTTAGAGACCAGAACTTGATTTTTAATGTCTAGGGTTCCTGGGTTCGATTCCCAGTGTCACTGCACCGCGGATTTTTTTCGAAAAATTTCTAAGATAAATGAAAAATAAAAATTATTCTAATAATTTTCTCCATAAATTATAGAATAATAACATTTAAGTTGGCATTCCATCTGCCTATACTATAAACCTATATGACTGTAGACCCTATAGTCCCTAAATAATCGTATAACTCGATCGTGTAAGGAATTTAAAATAATTTTCCCTTGCCGGCCCCCTTAAACTTCTGAAACCCACCATTTTTTCCCTTGAAAATTCCTTCGCCAAAGATACTCTCTTCTCCGGACCCTTCCCGTCCCGATAGTTCGCGAATAAAATGAAAATGTCCGTCAACAGAAAACGGACGACTTACCCCCATGCCGCTGCCGCTTGGAAAATCGAGTGAGCGAATGCGTCGGGCCAACTCAGAGGTGATGTTCTTAACTGCCGTGGTGTTCCACAGCGACGTCAACAGTATCAGCAAGAACAACGTCTGGTCTATGAAATGGTTCCTGAAATTACAAAAACGACCCGGTTTTTCTTGTTTGGCCTTTCTTCTCTTTCAGTTTTGTCCACTTCAAATTCAAAAAGATACCGGCCGTCAGTCATATCCTTTGAATAATTTAGCGAATAACACGAGAAATAGCCCAACGCGTGTATCAAATTTTCAGCCGTCCCGGGGCGAGTTCGCAAGTGTGATTGTCTTTAAGTGACAAAGCTTGGGGAAAATTGAAGACTTTGTTGGAAATAGGTGAGGGGGCGGAATGCCATGGGGAATGATCGACCTGGAAAAGAATGCTTTCTTGGTGAGAAGTAGGTGGCGCTGAGTGTTTGAAAGATGTTAGATGACTGGAAGGGATATTAGAGAAGTTTTGTTTCGATGTTAGAAGTGGAAGATCTTCTGCTTTTGTTTATAAAGTGTTTAAACGATTAGAAGGGATGATTGTTCGAAAAGAGTTTCGAATGTGTGTGAAATGTTTATTTATTTATTATTTATGTGAGCTGGTATGAAATTGGGATAAAGGTTTTTTAAAGAATTATTTTAATAATTGGATGATTAAAATGATTTGATAGAGTTCAAACGTCGAAAGGGCGAAAAGAGAGTTTGCAATTAAAACTTTATCAGATAAATTAATGAACGTAAAGAAAAACATGTATTTGTTATGACGTGGAATTTTAGTAAATTAACGAATAAATTGCATCGTGATAAATAAATTGGTAAATAAAAACGCTCGGAATAAATTCGAAAGTAATATTGAACATTTGTGTAAATGAATTTATACAAAATGAAAATTAGTTGTTGAAGTATAAAATATATCACTTTGAGCTTGTTAATAATAAAGTAATTTGCCTTGATAAAAATTCTTTTAAAAGCGATATATGAGATGGTCTTTAAAGGAATTAAGATTTAATTTTATTCGATGGATTTAATGTGATGAAGTTTTGAATAAATGTTATATTGTTTTACACTTTTAATTTAATGATTTATACGATGTTTTAAATTGTGTGAAGCAATTCATATCTTATTAAGGATATTTAAATAATTTACGCATCAGAAACTTTCTAGAAATGTGTAAGTAAGTCCTAATGATTTCTATGCGGTTTTCTACATTATTTTTTAAACGCATCTAATGGTTTCTAGTGGAATTTTTTAACTGGGATGTTTGCCCCATTCTTCTCTCCTCCCCTACATGTAACGTCCAGCGTTTGAACGCGCGAAAACTCTAAACGGCGCACTCGTCCATACATTTTTCAGGCGGTCACCTTCGCGAGGCCCACGGCCATTTTAAAATTCCATTATTGTCTTGCCTGGACAACACTTGTTACTCGGTGACTTTCTCGCGCGACAAATCGCCATGGGTTACGCCGACCCGAATCCGCCGGCGCAACAGCCAGCGTCGCCAAGTGCGTCACCTCGCTGAATAAGTTAGGCCGAAGGCGTTCAAAAATTCGCCCTTCCTTTTCCGCGAGTTTACGAGCGTCGCAGGGGATGCGATCAAAGGAAATTTTGAAGCTACCACGCAGTCCGGATGACGCGCTTTTTTTTCACCGTTCGAAACTTTTTGAACTTATAGCAGCTGTTTTAAAAAATATTTATTTTGTTTTTAATTATATTACTGTTTTCTCCCCAATTTATAAAATGTTATAAATTGTTTATACAATTATAACAATTTATAACATTTTTTACCAGCGGTTACAATAGAGTTATCTACGTGTTTGTATGTCCCTTATTATTATACTATATTGGGATATTTCAGAATTCACAAATACAGTAATATTAAAATATCAATGAAGTAACTTATATCGATTATAATCGATGAGTCACGGTAATTACAAGAAATTGGTGTACACTTTGGAAGATTTCTTTTCAGTAGAAATATAAATAATTTCCCTTGGTGGAAATTATTTATATTTAGATTTCAAAATAAAATTTATTAAAACGAAAATTCATATTCCAATAAGTTGAGGTATTTTGGCTTTAAATTATTTAAATCAGACGACAAACACGAATAGTTTTCGACATTAAATTCTCCATTATAGCATAGTAAAATTACGATTTCCGTAAAAAAGTATACGTCCTTTAAGTCTGGAGATTTGTCGCACAATGATATCCGAGTTATATTAATCCGCGCATTTGTTCGCGACGTCGGCGGATTTTTCGTTTCATTTAATGCCCGGAATAAATGGCTTTTAACTTGTTTTTCAAAACACTCGTTACCTTCTATACGGAGCAAACCCTGCTTTCCTTAATAATATGACAATGTTATTATATAAAAAATAATAATAAAAATAAAAAACGCACAACGGAATGTCGCGGCAGAGGCGTTCTTGTCGCTCATTACAGCGAAAGAGTAATGACGGATTTCGCTGACTTTGTCGTGTCGTTTCGTCCTTTTTTTCGCGGTCGACGGCATTATTTTTAGACCACTGTTGCGAATACTTTACTGCGACGGATTAATAGTGGACTGAAACGCCGAATCAGTCAGTTGCGGTATCGAATCGATAAGATGTCATGGACAAATATTAGCCGTCTGGAACTACTGTGTTATGTGGCGAAAAATCGAACCGCGGACTGTGGCTCTTGTTCTTCGGCGAGAGATAAAGAAAGGGGGAGGGATTTTTTCACGAGGTTTTGTTTGGAGGGAGACAAATAGGGTTTTGTTATGGTATACTGAAATCGGAACTGGAAAACTTCGAAGCGAAAGGATGTGGAAAAATGATCGTGTATGTGGCGTATTTACACTTTTTAGTCGCAAGTTACATTAATTGGATTTAATTTCATGCGTTGACAAGATACGATATATTTTTATCTTCAATGTGTACTGGATATAGTAAGAATGTATTAAGAGAAGTACCGAATATGTCAACTGGAAAATCCGTTCCAATTCCGTTTACTTTAATGAAATAATAATAAAAAATTGATTAATATGCGGGTATATGGTTCTGACAGATTAAAAGTTCAATTTGTAGCACATCGATTGTTTTTTTTCATGCACGAGCCAAAGCTTTGAAAGAGAGTATTTCAAATCAATTAATTAAAAATTAAAATATTAACATTGATATGTGTAGTGATAAAAAACATATTAAACTGACAAAAAGTTGGCATAATCAATTTAATTTAAGAGCGTATAATTTACTAAATTAGGATATTCGATATGGTATAACATTGAATTCATCATTTTCGTTGTACAAATAACTCTCATTTGCTTTAAAAAGAATTATTCTAACTTCATATTACATTTTCTTATATTGGTTAATATTTTTACTTTATTAATTACATTACCGAAACTACCTCTCCATAAGATCCGCCGGAAATTTATTATTTTTATAAACACTAAACCTTAACTTCATCGAGCTCTATAAATCGATATATAAAATTCCTTCCTTTACACTATAGTAGATTAAAACTCAATGAATACGAAATAATAATATGAATAAAAATAATAATAGTAAAAATAATAAAAATAATAATAATAATAATAATAATAATAATAATAATAATAATAATAATAATAAGAATAAACGAAAATTAAAACTCCGCGAACTTCGAATCCACCTTCCTTCTTCAATATCATCTATCAGAATTGCGCCATACGCATTAACATCAACATCACAAAATGGTCCAGAACGTCGCTTATCATCGCCCACCAGTTCTCGTGCCAAAAAATTGTCGAATTTGTTTCACTAACCCAGGTCGCTTGCGATTTCCTCATCCCGCCTCGAAAATAGAAATATACCATTTTCTCTCAGCCGAGGTACATTTCCCGTCTGGAAATCGGTCGAGATGACTCGTTTATGAGCACGTTTGATTGTAGGGGAGCTCCGACGCGGGAGTTCCGAAATACCGTATCACGCCCGAATACCAAAAAAGCGCTCGTCAGTCGGATCACGCGCGTGCAGAAATCATCGAATCGCAGCCGGCACGAATTGTAACAGACACTTACCTCCGCATCGTCTCGTCGTTAGACGGCTCGCGCGCCAAATGATTTCCTCCGGTACAAAGTGGCGGAATTATCGCCGCGCTAAGTAAAAATATCGCGCATGAATCGGCTGCCTACATTGCCTCTTCCGCGAGCGACGAACTGCTGACGAAATTTAAGGCGCGCAATTCGCAGTATCTGTGCCGAAGAGTTACGGCGACAAAAGTGCGAATTCGACTTTTTCTGCAAGGCGTGCGGGATGACCGGAAAGTGCGACATCAGGCGAAAGTGATTATCCTGAGTTTCGTCCCCTTTTACGTTTTCTTAAGTCAATGTAAAATGTACCTTTGAAAACAACTTTTGAGAAACAAAGATTTCATTTGGAAGTCCATATATTTTTTGGAGTAAATGTTTGAATTGTATTATTCATTTGTAGAAAAAGATTCGTCTGAGAAAAAGGGACTTAAAGTTTGAATCCTTTACGTTGGAAAGGAAAGTTTTTTGAGTGCAAAAAAGGTGTCAGATATGTGCAAAATGGCAAAACAAGCTAATTCGGTGTAATTGCATTTCCGGTTCTCGGTGCACAGCATAGTTGGCGCAATTTCCGAGTTACGCTATCGTCGAATTCCAAAAAGCATCCGCCGTCTAACACCGGCTACAATGGCACGGCCATCGCGGCGCTTTGTGCGATCGCGAAAGCGGGGAATAAGAATCGCCGGCAGATGTACCAATGGGGAACGAAACGCCTCCGTTTGACGTGCATTTAAGTATCTCAATTTCGCCGGGAATTACGGCGACTTAATAAGGGAATGCGGCATTTTAATCCGAGTCTCCTTTGCTTCTCGTCCGCCGCCGCGAGAGCCCGAAATGCGAGAGGGGTGGCGAACGGTAATCTTATCTTTGGCATCCGAAGTTCCTCTCCTATTCCCCTCCACCGATTTTACCCCGTCGCGGATATTGCGGCAATAGTATCCAGCTGCAGAACAGTAACAGAAGGAACAAATTCCGAAAACATTTTACGGCGTATCTTTTGCGTAACCATTTTGAGGGAATGCAAACATCAAAAGTTGGTTGTCGCATTCCGTTGCAAATTTCTTGGACTATCATAAAATTCCGATTTATTGATGTTGTGTTGAACGATGCAATTGTAATATGACAAAAATGTGAGATCGAACATTTTTCTTGAATTGTAATTTCAACGATAAAAAATAAATTGAATTGAATTGTTTTTATTGTGAAAATGTGTAATGTAACTTCTAACTGAATTCTATCTTGTAACATCTAACTTCTAACTAAATTTTATGTAATGCAAATTTTTTACATAAAGACTGGAGTCGGGATTTCCAACATTAAAAATTAAAGCGTTTGAGGTTTTAAGTGGTTGCAGGAAGTTTGCTTTTCGTTTGCAAAAATGTCGAGCATTTTCATCATTTGCAGATCGCCGTAATTCCTGGATTCTGTAACATCGTTACGAAACTGCACCGAAGAACCAAAAACACTTGAGCTAAGTTCGTATCTTCATATATATCTCATTAGTGTTAGCGAACTTGCGCGAAACTTCCTGGCATGATTGCCCTAAGTGGCGAGTACCAACATTATTGCCGAAAAATGATCGTAGGTGACGCTGCGCGCGACGTAATCGCATTGATGCCCCTGCATGATTCGTAACTGTAATTAACTGTTGCAATTTCTGGTTTGTCACAGAAAAATTCTTTGTCAAAAAAATCACACTCATCGGGGTATTCTATTTTTATATTTGAAAACTGTTTCCATATTACGGTACAGACAAATCCAATATTACAGTTTTTCAAAAATGAATAGCATTTTAAAATTATTTTCGAAAACAATTTCCTGTAATTTTCTGTAAATTTGAAATAAACGAGTACTCTTTTCTCATACAAAATTACTTCCTATTTACCCCTATCAAAATAAACTTTCTAAACATGTCAAACTCATTTCAATCACCCTAAGATGAATTTCTTCGGGCACATCTCTCGGCGATAAAACAATAACGCGTTCGCCAAACAAATTAAAAAGGCAATGCGACGGAACATGCAAACAGCACACAGCATGCAGCCAGACAATAATTCGCCAAGTCCAATCCATTATTCATATCGAAGGAAGAACGTGCGAGAAATAATATGCCTCACGCGTATCGTTTTCGTCCAGGCGGAATTTGCGATGCACGGCGCCCCGCCAGACGGCGCTGCTGCGGCCTTTTTGTCAACCGGCCGGCCATATTTTAAAAGCGCTTCCTCCAGACTGTTATTGTTTCGCTAATACTCGGCTTCTTGCTTTCCGTAATACTATCGAGCTGGATCATGAATATTTCATATATGAATATTTTCTGAACGAGCTGCAAGTAAATAAAAGGGCTGTCTGATTTACTGCGATCGCTACGGCAAATAACTTGCCGCGCATTACGGCGCGCTTTGTTTCGATTTGTTCGCGCCTGGCGCGCCGCAATGTTGTATTTTTTTTTTCGAGCCCCTTTTTGTGTTTTTTGTTGTCGCGCCGAAATGAACGGCAACGCAATTTGCGCGGCGTGGAAATTTCGCGACGCGAACCCTTTCGCGCGACGCATTACAGTCGCGTGATTGCGATTGTTCCTGAAAAACGAACGACCGATTGTTTCGCGAAAAAATTAATTAAAAGCCGCTAGAAGCCGCGACGCGGCACAAAGCCGCCGCGAGGAAACAAGGCGCGTGAGCGTAGTCCTCACGCGCCTTTCGTCGGTAGAGTTAATTCGTTTAGTCGGTGCGGCGAGTCGATTTTTGCGCGGTTAATCGGTGTAACTTACGTTGAAAAAGTTGTTCATGTCGAGAGTGAGCAATCCGCCGATCGTGATGCTGACTTTACGCTGAAGCAGGATTACAGAAATGCCTTTCAACTGAAAGTTTTGCAACAATTTGATTTTAAAGGAATCATAGAATCGGATGTTTTTCTGTTGTTTGAAATTATTTTCAAAATATTTGACATCTTCTGATCTAAAAGTCTGACAAAGTTTTTTTGCAAATTTTTGACATGGAAATTATTTTTAGACATTTTTTTAATTCGAAAAACTCATATCTGAGACAATTTCAATGCTTACAAATTGGGATTTTTTTAAAGATGATATTAGACTTAGGTCTATTTAAAATTTCCATATCTATAAGGGCTTTTAAATAAATTACTCACAGTTCGTTTTTCAGAATAGGTTTCCTTGTCGAATAAAAGGTGTACTAAAATTCCAGTTTTCTTTGCCTACAAAATGATTTTTACTTGTTACAACAGGAACTTGTAATTTGAAGAATAGCTTTTTGAAAGTACTAAAAATCACATAATGCTTACTTTTTGTTCCACGTCAGCTGCCAAACTATAAATGAAGTAGAGTTCCACTAAGTTTAAGTTAACCCAAACCATGTTCATCACTACCCCCCATAAATCGTACACATTTCTTCTCACAGTGACCGAAATGAACATGTACAGAAGGTGCACGTCGGACATAATCTGCAATATCCGACACAAAACACATAACATTATCGGGAGTGCCAAAAATTTTGTTATTTCTTCGACAATGTTACACATTTCATCGTGCAGTTGTTGTAGCAGCTTCAAGTTGCCCAGTAACTTCGCTTCTTCACTGCAAAAATGAATTAAATTATAAAAATCTTCTTAAATTTTCCTACATACAATTTTTGGTACAACAAATTGTTTGGTACAACAAACTTCCATAAATGATATCAAGATTTTCATACATCTGTGTCTATCTTCAACTCTCAAAGTGTCTTTCTGATCAAAATACCTACAGGAAAACAATGTCTACTTTCTCCGCCTACTCAACTCTTAATCTTCTAACTCCAAAGAAACTTCATCTTCAACTTCAAACTCATTATTCGACTCACCGATGGTCCCCCCTGCTGATCTTCGGCCACCCTCTCACCTCCTTGTTCAATCTCCGAAACTGTCTCCTCATCACAAACAAAACCAGATTGAAACATATCATGATGTTCCTATCGATCACCTGCACAAACGAGTAAACGAAGGCTACTGCCTTGTCCTTCACCAGCACTTGATCCAGCAGCATGATCCCCATCACCACAGCCATCAGAAACACTGAATTCATCGCCACCAGGTTGATCGCCACCAGGCGACCTGGGTCAAATCCGTCCTTGCGGAACCCCAGCTTCCTTTCGGTGCGACTCGTGTTACTCAGTCGCGTCACGATTTCGCACAGCCTAGGCTGGTTCAATCCCAGTTGTAACCAGAACGCGATCACCGACAAGTATTGGAAGACTATGGAGATCTTGTCGGCGAGTCGGGCGATATTGGTCTCGCGGGGAAACGACATGCTGGCGCGCATTATGCTGAACAGAACGACGACCACGGTGTAGGCGACGGATAGAAAGAGGTTGTAGAACGAGCCGATTCGGGATGCGCGGACGTAGCCGCTGCGATCGAGGCTGAAGGGACAGAAGCCGAGGAGTTTGCCGCAGTAGAAGACGACTCGCAGGACGGCGGAAGCGGCGTTTTTATCGGCCATAATGGAGAGGCGAGGGGGCTGAGTTATTGCTAATGTTGCGATGGTTGATTCGGCTAGAGCAAGGGAGCCCTGGAAAAGGGAGTTTCTTGAGGAGAGAATAAATAGTTGAAATGGATTGCGAAGAGGGTGAAAGGTAAAATGTAGTTGGATTTGAAGGTTCGATTTATGGAAATGCGAGGGAGGTATTATAGATGTCTTACAATGATGTAGGGTGGGTTGGGTAATATTTTTTATTTGAGAATAATTATTGGTTAGTTTAAATGTTGCGGGTTAAGGTGATGTCGAAGTTCTGCTGCAACGGAGTTAGTGTCTTTGTTTATAAAAAATGTACGAATAATAATTTTACAATAAACTGACCTTAGCGACATTCTGTGATTCTGGGAGAATATGTTTGGCTGACAAATCATAACTTTTAATAACGCATGATCGA
>JABFPB010007373.1:0-11073 GCA_022817645.1 Ceratoteleas bidentatus | reverse complement strand
ATTTTTCAAGATTGACACCAAAATATTTCACACTTCACCCCTAAAAGCTTCACTCCTGAGATTTTTAACAGTGCATTGCAGCTTGTAAGAGCCAGAGCGATTATACTGAGATTCCCTCGTTGTGTTTGCATTAGCGAATCAGTCGTGTGAATTATTGGTGCGGGCCAGGATTACAGCCGTTCTTGCTAGATCAGTGCCGTACTTGTGCGATTTCGCTCGAGCCATAGCGCCGGAGTGTCGGCCAGGAGAGCGTGCGTGGTTCATAAGTCTGCTGAGCAGCGAGCCACCGCCAACTCCAAATCACGACCAGACGACTCAGGTTGAGTGCGGCAGCATCAATCTGAGAAAGTCGTCTAAGTGAAACACTAAACAAAAACGAGAGGCAAAAACTGGTGGAGCAGTGAGCCTTTCCTTTGACTACTTCACGACATGAGAAGTTGAGAGAACACTGACATAAGTCTTGGATATCCAGCAGTCATTGTTGTCGAATTAAAATTATATGAGATCGGGTAATTGCCAGCTTTGAGCCGCTTTCGATCGAAACGAATCACGACCATAAATTGCATTGAATTGCGAAGAGAGACACTATGGCGAACGTAACCGTTACCCAATTCACCGCGTTTTTAATCATAACACTATCCTCCGCGATTGCTGTGTTTGCAAACAAACACGACCACGACAATCATCATCAGATATGTAGGTTTTACCATAAGCAACCGAAAATAATTTGTAATGACAACCAATGCACAGTCGGCCATTGTGTCATCCCTGCAGCATTGTCGACAGAAATCCTCGATGACATCAACATGTGCTTACAAACCACTAAATCGGCCATTCTACAAAACAACGTTGTATCTTGCCAAAAGATGTTGTTCAAACAAAGCGCAGCGGAAACAATAGATGAAATTAAAAACAAAATGTCAGGATTTATGGATAGATTTAACGCCACGCAGATGTTTGAAAAGCACAGATCAAAATTTCTTTACTATGTGCCCGTCTTGCTTCTTTCGTATTATGTTATGGGACCTGCCAGCATAGTATTTGTAATATTGTTTGCGATCAGTGCTATCGATTTGCGATCTATTCCCATGGAGGCAGTGATTGCTGCTCAGGTGGCCGTAATGGTGGGAGCTTACAAGTTGTTTGGTAATGGTGGCGCCATAGTCATGTTGATAGCGTTGTCAGTTATACCCCAGCAAACGAGTGCCACATGTTCAAAAAGGCTGGTGAATACAATCGTAGGAGCCAGATGGAAAGCCGAAGCGGAAGTGTTGAACGTCACACTGGGTGAGGTGACCATGTCTACTAGCGACTGCTTCACGTGGCGGAGCAATGACACGCAATATAACGGCACGTACACGTTTAAGCTGAATGCAATTACTGATGAGGTTGGATGGGTAGATGAATTGAAAACACCCATGCGCCTTCACAGTTCAGAGTGTAACTACCAGACATGTAAACTCGGATGGGCAGACGATCAGTGTCATATACCCGACTGGTCAAGCTATGTGGACAATTTTTACCAACACGAAATAAAGTATGAGCAGTATGTGGGATACATGAGGCGTGGATGTGCGGCCTATTGTTACCATTTTGCATATTGGTACGTTGGGTTCTCAAATGCCGATCTGTGCACTCTCCAAAAAAGACTCACGCCATCAAAAGTAACACTCGACACAACAATCACATTTGGTGATCTGACCGATTATGATCGGAAAATTATAATTTCCGAGGGGGAAACATTCAAGGTTTCAACAGCTACTTTTTCATTAGCTCGACTTGACAATCTTGAAAGATCAAAACACCGGTTAGTATGTCCAGACAAGACCTATTACCTACGAGACACATTTAACACCCCTAATGATGTGCTGTGGATCCAGAGCAACTCGACCATTGACTGGAACCATTACAAGTCTATCAACTCCTTTGACTATCTAGATGTACACCTTAGACTACGAACGATAGGACAAGTCCTGCCACAACACAGCATGAGTGAATTCGCAAGACCTTCTGAATTCAAACAACTTACTCTTAAGGTAACGGTGGATAATGTTGTGTATGAGATGATAGAGTGCCAGGTAGTGACAGCCACTATTTCTGGAACTGTGAGCAGGGGATTGCTCCATGAAGTGTCAATACCCCTGAAGGTTATTGTCGATGAAGTGCCATGCAACGCTCTAGTGAGCAACACGGAAGAGATTTGTTGCCCGATGAGCTTGCATCAGATCCCCATATTTGAGAGAGATGCCCAACTCAATATCGCCACCAATTGTCAGTCTGATTGTACCACGAACCTCACAATCGGTTCGAAAGATGTAAACGGTATCCGCATACCCGAACAGACAGTGTGGGGTTTTGCAACAAACACCTTTCAAACCGTTGTGACACACTTTGGCGGGCACTATGGGAAATTCAACTTTGACCAATATTATCAAATTTTTTCTTTACAGAACCTTGTAACCAACCCTATGTTTAAATGGTTCTTTATTTTCATATGCTTATATTTGGTATTTCAAGCCAACCCAGTGTATGGTCTCGTTTTAACGTTCGTTGTCTATTTGGCTTGGACAAGTGGAGCGGAAGCAGCGTGTTACAATGGTACATTTACCAATGGATTGTTTATGGGCTATGTGGCCGATGACCATTGATGTTGCAACCACAAATGGGTGAACCTTACTGAACCATGCTTACACATACGACCGCGAAGACAAATACTTGCATGCAGGTTTGGTGGGCCACGCGCTGGAGAGAACTGTTGGATAAACAACGAATCAGTTGAGACATGGTGGACAGCGCAGGAAGGAGTGTTGGCAGCCTCACTACCGGCAAGTGTTTTACTCAACGTGACTAGCATTTGTTATACCATAGAAAACGTCACTAATTGTTACAGTGAGAATTACGTGACAAGGTTCTGGTGATATTAGCCCGAGCTATACATCATTGGTGATGATCTTTGCTATAGTCCTCTGTTGCAAGTACTTTCTTTCTTTTATTCGCAACGTTAGTTTTGACACCGGAACTGAGTTCCACGAAAAAATGGACAAATTTATGTTGAAAATCATAGATGTGAGCCTGATTTTGAGCGACTACTACATTTTCGTGGCTACCACATTAGCTTTGTATGACATTAGGCTGTCTGCTATCTATCTGATATACCCGAGCGTGAAAAACTTCTGGATCGCATTAGCGTCGCGAGATGGTTACGACTCATCGACGAAAGTGTTGTACAACGTAATTGTGCATTGTTTCGATTTTGTGAATATATTCATCTGTTTTGAAATGATTAGATTCATGCAAGGTGAACAACCCGACCTGATTATCAGTTTGACCACTTGCATGATGAAATTCATGCGAATAAGGTTGATAGGATTTGATGTTGTGTTTAGCGCCCATTATTTCTGGCCACAACCATACTTACAAAAGAGCGACATATTCGTCACTGATTCCCGGTTACTCAACTATCAAGCGCAGATTTTAGTTGAGAAGTTGGATAAATGTATACAGGTCACCGATTCTGATATTGAACAATGCTCAATACATGGCGGACACAGTGCAACCTTCACTGGGGATGGTTACATGAATGAGAGTATCCGACTGAATGATCACTTTTATTGTGGATACGCCATGACAGGGCGCACTTCGATAAAAAACATTCTTATCGATGATATCACTCATAAACAACACCTGAATGAGTTGAAGGAAGCAGTCCCAGGGGATGACGCAGAGGAAATGAAAGAGCTTGTTGAGTTACTAGAAGCAGCAGAACGCAACCCGAGCGCCGAAGTCACTGGCATTCAAGTTAATTATGGATGTCTCGAGACCGGATCCATTTATATTGGGTACGAGAGTTTTTTTGAGAATTCAACCACCATCGGGGTAGAATTGCCCACCATATACCAAATTAACTTTGGCAATAGAGGTGGTTTTGCTTTTAATTACAATGGCACTATCTTCACATCGTACCATGTCACCAGTGGATCACCCATGGTTGTGCCGGTCTTGAAACCCAACGCAACATGTGAGAAGAGGCTTTACAGAGCAGTAGCACAGGACGAGAAGCAGGATTATGTGTGCTATGGCAAACCAGGCTCACTACCCACGCCTGTGGTCGACAGTTATTATATTGTGCCAAATCCATGCCTACAACAAACCTTACTCCTCAAGTACGTGGAAATGAGAGAGTCGTCCAATGGTAAAGCCGCGTACAGATTCGAGCGGAAAGTGTGCACCAATAAAGCTAAAATTGAAACATATAACAAGTTCGGTTGGTCAGGCCTTCCCATAATTGGTTTGAGAGACGGACAAGTTGTGGGCGCCTATGGCTTTATGCGCGAAGTCGCCGCAACTGGCATCTCCACCGTGAGAGTTCCCACGCGAGTGTCTCCTGCGGTCGGCATCAACTGGGAATTGAAAGTGAGGGAAGTAGAGTCATTGGATAAACGCACTGTACACAATCTTGTCGCACCGACAGGATCCGGAAAATCCACCACTTTTCCTTTACAATTAGCCCTTCGAATGATTGAGAATAAGAGACATGGGCTTATAGTAGTCCTTAACCCCCTTAGAGCTGTGCCAGTAGGTATACATGCCTATATGAAGGAAGCCTTGATTAATCAAGGGATGGGAAACTACATTGATGTAGTTTACATGATTGGGGAACAGGCTACTATGAGCCTAGCACAAGTCGCAAATAACTCGAAAACTAAAGTCGTAATCCTCTACATGACTTACGGCAAATTTTTGACTGAATATAGTCGTCTGGACATGGAGTACTTGCTGTTGGATGAAATTCACACCAAGCACGCCACAGTTTTGGCTTTACAGTGTATCATGAACGATTACGTACGGGAGGCACGAAAACCCTTCACGTGCGTAACTATGACCGCAACGCCTACCGGCACAACCGATGTCGTTGACAGACACTTCGACGAAGAGACGATTCGCAAGCCACAGGGAAACGTCACCAATTCACAAAATGTCATAGATTTGACAGTTGATTTTTGCATGCCTGTGGAGAAAATCACACGAGGGACGAAACACCTTGTTTTTTTGCCATCCCACAGAGCCTGTGAGAAAGCGCATATTGAAGCAAAACGAAAGTTGCCATGGGTGGATTTCATCGGCTGTTACTACTCTGGCATATCTAACGCAGGCCAGCAAATTGAAAACTTCAACTTCTACAAAACTTGCGTTATGTTTGCGACAAATGCCATTGAGAGCGGCATCACATTGCAGGATGTACCCACGTGTGGGACAGTAGAACTGAATTTGCTGTTGACTACAATGCCGGCGTCACTACTCTGACTGAACGCACAATTGATAAGGTAAGTGCCACACAAAGACGAGGACGAGCAGGAAGGACCACGGGCACCGGAACTTATCTGTACCCAGCAGCTCGTGCCAATCTCGAAACCCGGCACCCATACTCAGTAGTGGAAGAAATCGAGGCTGCCACAATGTTGATCGGCATGCGGATTGACTCTAGATTTATATCTGAAGATATGACTCAGCTCATAGGGAGGATCCGCGATTTGTATGGTAACGAAGTCCGAGTGGAAGAATTAGCTGAGATTTTGTTGTACAGCGAAATACATGCCATGGCCTTGCGCCAATTTATTAGATACGATCGACAATATCACCGATACCGCATACACCCCAGAGTGTATAAAGCAGCGTGGGGAGCTCAGCTGAAATGCAACAAGATAACACATTCCAAAATAGAGAAATTTTTCACTATCGATGATAGCATCCCATTTGATCGTGACCTGCATTATATTTTCAGAAACACACAGGAAGAAAATCACGCCATCGTTGCTGGGTTTGCAACTGCCACTCTGGTGACAGCGGCAGCCGTGACCTTGATGGAAGGTTTCCACTAGTTGCGAGGCATGGCTCAGGTCACAAATATGTGGGTGGCGTTTGACAGAAGATGGAATTCTTTTCTCAAATCAATGTATTTCGACTATATATTCAATTATGATTCAGAGCATGTCAAGAACGCAACACTTCAGTGTGACGATCAAAAGAGAAAGTTTGACCATTACCTAGTCGCTCACGTACCTTCCTCGATCAAGGAAGCGGCCAAACACCCTTTCGCTGCACGGACACTGCTTAGAACGGCAGAGGGAATCTACGCTGTGCTCTGCATTCTTCAAACATCTGGTCAGTTTGTCATAGTAGTGGATGAAATTTTATCCATAGAAGGGAATTTTCTCGGGAAGGACGCCATCACCACTAGACTCGATGGTATCAAAGGTTATTTTGTTGAACTTTCTGAGAGAAATTCGGTTGAAATCATGGCATTGCCTGCCTGGATCGAGATCAGTTCGTTTTTCTCAGGATTCGCAACCATGATCGCAGGACACGCCACCGTTGTTGCGCCAGCATTTGTATGGTCTGGGGCCACAATGGGGGTTATGTGAGACAGTTTGATTGTTGATCAAGCTTAACCCAATGGCCGCATTTGTTGTTATCGCGTCCTTTTCGAGCATTTTATTTACGCCAGCTATGGCATTGCCAGCGAGTTTGGCTCTGGCGGTTGGACAATACGCCAAGCGCACACTGATTGGTGCTAAGCTTGATCGCTTTGGTCAAATGGTCCCTTCTCAAACCGTGACAATGGTCGGTGCCATGCTTACTGGTGTAGCCGCAAGGCAAATGATAGACGGAGTCAACCCTACTGCTGGTGTTTTTAATCACGCCGGAAATGTGCTAGCAACATCGACTAATGGTGGTAGCGTTATACTGACCGTGAAGCATCTTTTCTCTCTTTGTAGAAACGTCCGACGTATGATTGACTTTCCAAGCACCATCCAGGAAGGAAGTTGGCTTGGCAAGGATGCCATTGCCTGTTTAACATCATTTGCTGGACTATCATCATACCAGTGCCTTATTGCTTATGCAGCCACAAGAGCATTAGGAGCCTTGTATGCTTTTGGGAAATCCAGCAACCACCTGGAACGAGTGTTGAAGGCCATCAACATTAAAGACAGAAACCTTGCCGAAAGTTTGTTTCACGACGACAACTTGGAGGAACTTATTATGATCGCTATTTCAGTTGCCTCTGTTGTTGTTGATCCATCATCTCTGATTTCCGTGGGGCTTATTTCGGGATTTTCTGTGGTTTCCAAGTTGCTTCTGAATGAGGTACCCGACTACAAGAAGATAATTGGGGAAGGCTTCATTCAGGGCGCCGGAGTGCCGATATGGTTGGCAGCTGGTACGATAGCGGTCAATGCAATTGCTCTGTACACTACCAGATTTAGAAACCGGGACAACGCAATCCCTGCTGTCGCACCTGATGTACAACAACAAAACTCTGCAGGACCAATCATAGCCACTGGGGCGGGAATTTTGTCTATAGTGGCGAGCAGTGTTTATCTTACTTCAACACCTGAGCTGATCGAAACAAACTGCAAGTGCCTTAGTGCAATTTGGAAGTGGATGGCCAATGTGTTCCAGTCTATAGGAGCTGCAGCATACGCCGTGTACAAGTGGTTTACTGACTTATTCAGAGAGCATCGACCAAGACAAGTGGATTCAGGTGATTTGTTTTCAGCAGACATCACACCACCAGCTAGGGACACATTTGCCTTGAAAGTGAAAGCACTACTTAATGTAGCTGACGGGAAGGAAGGGGACGTAGCCCACGTTGTTCACACAGCCGTTACAGGCGCGAGAAATCCAGTCTTAACTGCTATCATTAAACATCTCGAAAAATTTGATAGCTCACTGTGGAACAGCGCGAAAACGCACTTTTTCGTTAGACATGGTGAAACGAGAGAGTTAGACATAAGCAAAATAGGAGACGCAGTTGGAAAATGGTTACAAAAACCGGTGCAAACGCACTTGGTGGGTAGCGCGAGCGGTTTCTCCAAGAAACCTATGTTCGCTTATGCGACTCAGTTCACAAACACGGAGACCAACGTCGTGATTGTGTTGAGCCACGTCACTGGAGTGCAGGCATTTTTATGGAAATTTGCGCTGACTGGGTTGTTTGTAAATTTGCCTCATCACAGCGCATCATGGGAACGTCCCTCATCGAGGATGATATGCTTGATGGCATTGGCAAGATAACATCCAGTATCTTGGGAGGTGACATCAAGTTCGTTATTTCGGAGAAGACAGACTATCTGGATCAAAACCAACTTTATCGCTTGATTGACGTGCGCGGAAGCGCGACTAACAAATATTTTTCGACTCTATCAGTTGGAAGTCGCGCAATCTCACAATGGTACGTTACGCCTAACGCACAAATCGAGAGAGATTTTCTCGACGGAATGCTTGAAACCATCCCCAATCCACGATATGATCACACCCTCTCAGAAGCGGAACCACAGTGCTTATGGGATATGTCTGCGGCTAATGCAGCCAAATTGAACCTCATGCCGCAACAGATGAGGAACTGGTATCACATTACACAGAATTGTGCTCGAGTGATAGACGGAGGGGAGCTTGGCTCATGTAGATATCTTTACGCTGTGACTGGATCTATTTGTGACAAGTGCTTCGGGTTTACATCGCCGACCAAGTTTGAGCGAGAATCAGTTTGCCACGAAATCGATGATTTGCTGCAGACTACAGATTTGGAGCTTATCCGCCACCCGGATTTCTTATTGGCGGGTTATATAGAATGCACAGGTGTTGCATGGTATGACAACCTACCAAAGGAGAGGAAGCAGGTGCTGGCCGATAGGCTACAAAACATTAGAGAGGAACGAGTAGCTGAGTTTATGTCCCAAATTTCACTGACTACTGCTGCAGATATATGTCAGTGTCTGTGGGAACGATCTCAGCGACTCGGTTTCTATTTGTTACATGAAGCGCCGCTTATAGTTCCCAGCTTGTTGCGGATGGCGGAAAATTTCGATCTTAATGATTTCTACACTACAGCTTTCGCGTGCATTCGAGTGCTAACCACTGGGGCCGGTGACTGGACACTGACCACTAGCAAGATACAGCGGCAATATGAGCTAGCGTTGTCATTGGTTTCTGACACCATTCTGAAGAGAGAGATGACAAACGTGATGAGAACCTGTGGGGACCCAATGGAGGGAGAATACTTGCAACACAAAGCCACTGCACAGGTGTATGCAAGGTTTTTTGGTGAAGACTTTGCTATATCTTGCGCTATGAGCGATGTAGGCGCGAAACATGAAGAACTGATAGTTGTCCAGCCAAAGGCTTCAAGTTATGTGTCAGGCACTAGCTTTACAGATAATTTAGATAGACTGAGCACTCAAGCCTCAGTCGCATCACGATGCGTTGCGAAATACTTCAGAACCATGGTGAAGAAATACAAGCATAAAAAATTAGAAGTAACAAGGGGTGATGGTAATGAAGATGACAGCACGCAAAAGAACTGTAGCGATGGAAAGACGACTTTGAGTCGTCGACAAAAGAAGAACGCCAAGAAGCGTAACGCTAAATCCACAACACCAGCGGCCCCTGATGGAGGTCCCGGTACTCCAACAGGCTCTCGCCAGGTCAATTCCATCACGTTTCTAGACATTCTAGATATCATTGGAATGAGGTCAGCTGAAAAAACACCCGAGTACATGGAGTTGTTGGGCAAGGCCACGAGCGTTAACTTGCGTCGATCAGCGATAGACGAGGCAAGCGTTGGATACCATTTTACCACGGCTACCCGGAACGCACCCACAGCAAGTGGGCCAAACTAGTCACCACGGAACAGCAACACTATAGCATAGCTGCTGCAACAATGGACTTGACGTATCTTATCAGTGTGCCGCAAAATTTACAACGGGCTGGTACACACCCCGTAAAACTTGTGCAGTACATTGACAATGATGAATGGTACTATAGATTAAATGACGCCGACAAATTCTTCGAGGTGTTCAACAAATATTTTGTTGATGAAGGTGAGATACGCTACGACACTAAGCTACTTGAACGAATCATACAATTTGACTTGCCAGGAGGACATAGGTTTTTATATAATGTTCGGAAAAGCATTATATATAGCAACCATCAAACAGTGCTTGACCGGAGCACCAATGCAGCATTCGGAGTACCAAGCCCCGATACACTCGATTTGTTTGTTACACAAGCAGAGAGAGTCGACGTTAGCAACTGTGATCGTTTGAGGTCAGATGGTGGACAGTTACTCGTTGCGTTTGAGGGTCTCGACCAGCTGATGAGCTTAGACATGGTGTCCACCCGATTTAGAAACGTGAAATTCTATTTTGACACTACCACCATTATAAGCGACCTCAGAGGGTTTGTGCTCTTCGGGACGCCACGAAAAACTGGACCAACAAGTTACGTGGCAATAGTGTGTAACATATTGCAGAAAGTCTTCGATCACCGGACACGATGTGTTCTAGCCAACAAACGACCTCTTCCATCTTATAGGTATAACATCCCCGAACTAGATCATAGTTGGGCACCAACAGCAAAAGGTGGGAAATTAGCACGAAGCATAGCACAAGTGACTAGGCAATCAGAGCTTGAGAAATGGGCTTACGGAGAACACACGGCTGCACAATTTTTGCACGTACCTCCGACCAAATTGAGACCGAGACTAGAACGCCTTGATCGCGTGCTAGCCCGAAAGAAGATTCGCAAAGTTTCGGCAGAGCACCTTCAACCTTATTTTGGCCATCAGCGCATCTTGTGCGGATACATGAAAAATGACCGGTTAGTCAATGACAAAACCATGTTATCTTACACGCTTGGGTCATTAACAAACAAAATCTTCAACTGGCACCCTGTGAACAGTGTTGTGGCCCAATGTTCGAAAGATAAGGTGAAAGTCTTTGAGTCGATCCGTGAACGACTGGACAGACCAATTTCCAAGATCCACGAATTGGACATGGCAGAAATTTGGGAGCACGCAAAGACATTGCGCAAGACTGAAATCACGGACTTAGACATGCTATCATATGAAGAAGTGTCTTCAATGATAAACAAACAGGGAATCGCAGAGACGCCACCCATCGGGCGTTTGGAGCGTAACGACTCCACGGACTCGACCTTATTGCGTGGGAATTCCGGTACAAGTTGGTACGCGATTTCCCAGTTCGCTTCGCTGCCTGGATCGTTCGGGGGGTG
>JABFPB010007372.1:0-11076 GCA_022817645.1 Ceratoteleas bidentatus | reverse complement strand
ATTGCACAAAGACTGACTCATTTTGTAACGAGATATATTCCTTTAAAAATATATTTTTTTGTAAAATTATTTTTTGCAAAAAAGTTTTATATTATCTCATCAGATTAATGAAATAAAAAGCTAATTGCACAGATATACATATATAGAAATAATACAATTTTGTTTTAAATAAAAGTGAATAATAACACCTTCAAAATGTCAGTTTTCTTTCTGAATATTCGAGATGTAAAGTTTATGAAACGAACGTGTTGCGGCACCGTGATAAATATATATGAAGTAATATAATTGCAATATATAGCAGTATACTTGACATTTTGTTAATTAAATGAAACGAGAGAGTTTAGTATAACATGAAGCATAAACTACATTTGTGTAAGGACGGCCGTAAAATTGTGTGCACGTGTTTTGATTTGATTTGTTGTTTTATTTAATAAAAGCTTTAATTGTTTCGAGTAATTTAATAAACATTAATTACTTTTTAAAATAACGTTAAACGTTCCTCTCAATATAAATGAAAATTACCCACTTTCTTATTTTCTTGATTTTCTTATATCAGAGCTTTTTTATACGGGAAATTAAAGTGTATAAATTACTGCAAATAATTAAAAACTCATTAAACAATATTTGCAGCAATATCAAAATGTGATTAAAATTAACATTATCAAAATTTGATCAAAAGTTTAATTAATTAAATTTAATTAAACTTTAGATCAACATTTTTATGGTGCGAAGTTTATTAATTATTAATTATTAAATCCTAATTTGTTCGCATGTCATCGATGTTAATTACTGATATTGTTGAAAACGCGTCCGGAATTTCCCATCTCGCTATTGTCAACATATCGCTTGATTTATAATACGTCTATAAAACGTTAACACACATACCCACATTTCAAAAACGCGTCGTTCAGCGTAAACACATTGAGCAACCTTGTTTATATACTACACTCGTGGATAGTTTTGCGCTTGGAAGAATACAATGCGAATTTCTGAATGTTAATGTGAATTTTGGATTTCGAAATATGTGCTTACAGAGTATACCTTTCTGTATTGAGAATTGAAAAATGGCAATTCTTAATATATACTTTTCGCAAGGCTTTTTTCCATTGCTTTTTTATATGGTAATTCATTCATCCACTTTTATTTGTATGTATTTTTAAAAACAGGAGCTATATTTTGAACCTTTATGTTTGTCATATTTACAATTTTTTTGTTTGATACTTTCACTTTTTTATAACATTTTGCATTGTCTAACTTCCCTTTAAATGTATCAATCGATTTTGATTACGATTTGAAAAAAGTGAAACACACTTCAAGAAATACTCAACTAGTACAGATTACCTTATCTCCTTCTGATCAACCTCTCTCAGTTCAAGTATTAACAACAAACAAGAACGTTAGTCACTAACACGAAAAGTTTGCAAAGTGCAACTTACTATTTAAGTGCACGTGCAAATAAAGATTTTACCATCAAACTAGATGAAAATGTATACTCTATTTAAGAGCACTCTAGATCAAACCTCCATATCACCGAACTCATCATGTGGAGGTGAAACTCGACCGATTTTCTACATAATTAAATTTTCTGATCTAACGTCAAGGTTAGGCTGCGAAGCACTTGGGCTTCACAGAGACCTAGAAAGTGACGAAATAATTCAATACGGAGAGCTTCGCTATTCTTTATTAGTTCGCTGCGAATTAATTATTACCTGAGACGTAACTTGAGAGTAAAATTGCTGGCCTCTAAATCGACATATATATTTATGTAAAATACATGTGGTTCTGCTGTGCCACATCCAATCCTCATCCGACAATGACATTCCAAGACCTCGCTTTATACACTTTTTTCAGTGAATCTGAATTCCACGTTTTTAGGCGTTACCTCCAAAACTCGCCCTACATTTAAATGGCATACATATATGTTTAGTAATATCCAATGACCACCTGACACTCAACTCTCTGAAACCTTACTCGAACAATGCAACATTGACCTTTTTACTTCTTCTTCAAGTCCAGGCATTATTCTAGACAAAGACAGGCAACTCTATCTGGTATAGCAATATCCGAATAAGTCTTCTGGGACTCAAGTATTTGCCAGTCTAATTTGCTTTTGGTCACTGGAACTTAGTATGGAAACGATACACCTCTTCTAGTTAGTCATTAACAAAGCAGGAGGCGATCTGAATATATGCAAATTTTCGCTTGGATCTTCTTTTAGGTGATACACCCGAGTCGGATTTCTCAGAGCACCGGATGCCTACTCTGGCGTTTTTGTGGTCATCAGCTGACTGTCTCCTTAACAGCCTCTCGCCAAGAAATAAGGAGTTTCCTCTTTCCTTTGTCTTGTAGGGTTTCGGCACTTAGCGATGTGCAGTTTGGTCATTGGGTCACAACTAAGTTGGAGAACCTCTCTGCATGTAGTTTATATGATTTTGGAGTTGAAGCTCCTATCTATTATTGAATGGGAATAGGAGTGGGGGTGGGAGTCACGTGGTTTTGAAGTGACCAATGTTTGCGAGGATGTATGTTTTGGTTATGTACGAATAGGTTAGAATTTGCCTTTCCGTAAATGTATGTTTATGATATCAATTTTATTTGGCTTTGATATCTGCCACTTCTGTCCATAAACAACGGTTACGAGTAGAAGTACTAAGACTGATGCTCTGTAGCAACATTAACATTGTATGTCTACTAAAACCCAAACGATGTCATTGACCAACTTTGTCTCGTTTATTTGATGTTTTTGTGAAATACTTAAATGGTTCAAATAGTCTAACAAAATTTGTTAGCTTAAAAAAATAGGTAGAAAAAGTAGTCAGATGTATAAATGACTAATTTACAGCATATTACTGGACTGCAGTAAAAAAATGAAAAACTGAAAAATTGAAAATTGAAAGAAATTGAATTAAATGATAAACATATTTAAACTATAATTAAACATTTGGGTTCCAATGACAAAATGACCATTTAGATAAAAACGGAAATGATCGGGATATTTTATACTTGAAGGAGGTAAATATTTATATGTACATAGACAAACTGTAAAATCAGGATCTGTCAGCATATTTCACCACGCTATCGACACGTCCCGTTTATGAATATCGTCCCAGTTCGCCGGACAACTTAATAACGACCTAGTTGGCTGAACCCCATGTAAATATACGCATATGATTCAGCCAGCTAGGTTCTTATTAAGTGTTTCGGCCAAGTGGGACGTTTTGTACAGAAGGTCCAACGCGACGTAATGTGTTATTGACGTTCCCCGTAATTGTTGCATGTATTTTCATTAAATTATACGATTTCATCGCGTTGTCCTCATTTGCAGTGAATAAACATTTACTTATCGGAAAAGGTGAATTTCTTAATTAGAAACAAATGTTTATGTAATAATGCGAATTCAAGTATGAAAAATGTTTAACCATCTAAATCAAATTTAGTATATTCCAAAGAGAAAACTATTTTATGAAAATATCACAGAAATGAGTTAATACAATTATTGATGAAGTTGTTAATTAAACACATTAGCTGATAGAGCGATTATTTAATTACACTTAATTTCGATTTTAGTTTATTTTAAATTTAGCTACCTACTCGACGTTACTGCAAAATTAAATTTCCAGTATGGAAATTTAATAAAACCATGTGCATTTTTTCATCAAATAATTCCGAGCTGCTAAGTCTCTAATGTGTTAATTTTTTACCTTAAAATGGATGAAATTTGATTAAATTGTGAGTACTTTGAGTTAAAATGAGCACCTCATATGAAAAGAACAGTATTTTCTTTTTATATTAACATTGACTTTAATGAATTACAAGACTCCAATTTCAGTTTAATCAAACTGGATTCCGCAAGTCGAAATGCGGGGTTTTAAGTAGAAAGGCTCATTTTTGGGGTTTTAAAGGCACAATCATAATACCCCTTAATTTGCTGTAACGAAATATTCGGCCAGAAAATTGGTTCGGTCTTCGTAATTAATCTGCAAAGTTACGTCTACGTGTAACGTGACACCAGTCGTAAAATTTGACGCTTGATGTTTAATGGGAATATTAGTTTCTTAAAATATGTTCCTGCATGTAATAAAAATATTCCTGCACGAAAATTTGGTATAGCTATCACGTTCCGACCATTCAAACTGCGAAGTTCCATATGTACCTCGAATTCGAAAGAACTAGGGAACTTAAAATTTAGTTACAAGAAATGCATAGTTTTCACAAGAGGTGGCGGAAGTTTGTGAAAAATTGTAAATTGCGAATTACTGCGGAAAAATGTAAAGGAAACGGATCACGGACATATTATTGACTTTTGACAGTGTATTCAGCATCCGATAATGTTATCTGAATTATCACCATATATCGGAGTTATTAAGAGTAACTCCGAAATTTTTAGTTGTTACTACAAATTTCCGTAGCAACCATTTAACACTTTAAAAGTTTGATTTCAACAACTAATTCTGTGTAATTTTACTTAAGTCGATTTTGCAGTATTCATATGAATTTAGATGTATATAAATTATAGCTTTATTCAATAAATTATTTGACTGGGAGATATGCATTATATTGTATATACTTCGTTGAATTATCTATGAAATTCGATATTCTGAGTAACAGCTAAACAATATGAGCTATTTGCATAAAAACAAATAGAAAATGAATGGACATAAAATAATTTCGAATTGATTAACTAACAAATTTATCTTGCGTAGATCAATTTCAATTTTTTTCTTACTCTGACCTAAATATAGAAAACGTATTTATTTAAGACACTTCCAAACACAAACTGAAATCGATACGTTAAATTTAGTCAAAGTTATTCCATTTTGAAATGGTAGATTTTCATCAAATTATCGGACCAATTTACTCAATTGAGCCATCGTAAACGGACTTCTTATTATGAAACTAATCAAGATTAATGGGACAGTAAAGATGAATGTTCATGCATTCTTTCAGAGGTCAAACTAGTTCGAACGATAATTTGGAAATTGATAGGATGACGGAAAAACGGTGTGCTGGGGATCTGTTTTAGCTGTTTATACTAAATGACTATTCGATTAACATTGTAATGCACGTAATGTCTATTGACAATCTATATATACGGGATAGATGGACTAGGTTGATAATTGTATTGATAAGCTATATAATCCCTCTAATTGTTACCCGAAATATCATTAATCTATGCATGGAATTACACCGTAACAATTACTTTCTGTTTTAAACTGCTTAGTAATCATTTTTATAATTCAAAGCCATTCCATTTGGACAAATTGTTTCTAGTCTATAAAACAGCTCAGAATGTACAGAATGTTCTAATTTCCAGTTCTCTTTTAAGCCGAATTCAATGTTCATCGCAGCGTGATTTTCTCTAAACTTTGTGTACCTTCTTTCAGAAATGCGTATTTCATGAAAAATAATAAAAAGGATGAAGTATTTAGTTTAAAAAATATTTTGATAATATCACGATACTGACACATCTTTCAACTACAAAACTCGAATATATGTTGTACTTTATTTTATATTCTGGGTAAGAAATGATTTTACTGCCAAACATTTATAATAAATAATCCTTTAAGCTGTCAATTTCTTTCTTGAAGAAATTAGTTGGATTATTTGCAACTAAAATTAGACTAAAATATACAGTTTGCAGCATTTTAAGCATCTCAGATCTAATATTTTGCACAACGATATAACATCCTTAAAACACTTTCATCTTTGAAACCTATGCTCGACATTTGCATGAAATTCACTTTTCACTTGCATTTACCTTCAACTTCGCACCTCTTAATTTTAATTCAACAATCGCCTTGCATGCATCTAATTTGCAATTGACTAACTTATTCCTTCACCACCCATTTCCCACAAACATTTTATAATCCCCGCCAACCGTCATCATTTCATACACAATCGTCATAACCTCAGCCAACCACCCCTCCCTTCCCTTCAATAGTAACCCCTCCCCACCCCTTTCCCCCAACAAAACAACTGATCGATCAACAAACAACTGAAATCCCGAACAAAACTCAGTTAAACCCCACATCTCTCCTTTCTCCTCCTGCACGTAACTCTCGCGACGCCGTCTCCTCGTTGCCCTTTCCCCGATCCATCAAACACACTTCCTCCTCGTCCTCCGCAAATAAATCAAACAACAAAGAACGCGTCCGCCGTCGCGCGGACTCTTTATTTACAGGTCACAAAAACAATAACAATAACCACATCGTGAATCCTTTCCAGCGTTTAATAATAATAGAAATAATGATGATAATAATAATAATAATAATAATAATAATAATAATAATAATAATAATAATATTAATATTAATATTAATAATATTAATAATTAATCCTTGGTTTTATATAATCATATCCTTGGTTTTCACAAACTGAATATAATTATCCAGCTAATAAATTATAGCACCGAAACATCGAAATGAAAAGCATCCCTGCAAAAAACATTGAAAGGAAGAGAAAAACCTGATCTTTTTCTACATATATCAATGATTCAATGAATGCCTTAATTGTTATTCATTGAATCATTGATATGTAGAAAAGAAAGGACTAGAGTCGAACTGAAAATCAAATCATGCATTCGATTTGTTTTCATTGAGGAATTCATTTTTTGTTATTCTCAACCCTTTCTTTTCGTTCCTATTTGCAGTTCTTTAATTTGTGTAGACTGTGATAGTATCAGTGTTTGTCGTTTTTTACACGACACGAAAACAAATAACATTCTCTTAGACTTACTATTGCTTTTTGAGATACTTAAGTAGCGAATTGCATTTCTGCAAAAACTCCAATAAATTCTACTTGAAATCTATTGGTTGTAACCAATTAACCTATATTTCGTTATTCCAAATCGATAAAAAGCTGAATGTATTGGTTGAAACCGATTAAAATCAGGAAAAGTTTAATTTATGAAGACATGTTGGTTTAAAACGATATTTTACAAGAAACTCGTAAATTACAATTTTAGTCAAAATCCGTTCAAACCCGTATAAATATGAATTTCGTCGATATTTGTTCATAATTTTTACATGTAAACTGACATAACTGTAGACGAGATGTTGATTGAATAAAATTGAATTATCTTCACTAAAATGAAATAATATATTCAATTTATCAGTAAAGTGTATTAGTTTAATCCGATTAAAATGCAATTCAAAAGGATAAAATAATCATAAAATTAATGGATTGGTATTTATTTATTTTCGTTTCATTGAGATTTTCCATAGAACAGGTTATCCAGCAAATATCTCCTTAAAATATCTTCTGTCAATAATCTGCAAAGAATTTACCTACCCAATACACTATGAAAGTTTACATACCACAAAAACAAACAATATCCTCTGCATGTTACTCATTCGTTTATGAGACATTTACATAGTCTATAATAATAATATACTGAACATATATTTACATACTTTCAAATGCACAATTGTGGGTACCTTGTTTCTCTCTCCCAAATATGTGTACAAAGTTTCAAAGTCTTATCTCTTCAATGAAAAAAGTAATGGGAAAAACAATGTTTTCGATACTTCCAGAATCTAGCTCAAAATCCATTTAACAATCGATTTTTCATATTCCTAACAAGTATGTACTGTTAGGAATGACTACATGCTGTGATAACGCTTTGAAATGACCAGAAATCTATCTATAAATAATTATAAATTGTGAGCGAAGGATGTCATAATAAAACGCGACTATTTTCGCAAAACAGTCTCCTAGATAGTTAACGAGACAACACTAATCACTCCGTGATGTCAGAATCCAAACCAATCGCGTTATCTAACCTACACAATCGATTAACAATATCATTTTTCGCCAATAATTCATTTCAACACTGGAAACTGGATTGGCATTGTCTTTTGGAAATGAAAGCACTACCAAACCAGAAACGCGTATTGCAATCAAGCAAACTAACATCAGCAGAAACCAATACATTCTTATGACTTTTTTGTTGGTTTCAATTGTGTTTCTTAATTGGTTTAAAACAATACAGTGAGGTCGTATATTGGAAATATGGATTTAATTAATGTATGGAGGTAATGTAGCTTTCCTCTTCTGGGATGAGTATTTTCACAAAAGAAATTTGTAAAAAAAAGTTCCTAAAATTCTTGCTTTTTAGGAACTTTCTTTATTTAGAATGATTTAAAACAATATATTTAATTGAATGTAATAAATCAACCACAAAAATAACTACATTGATTTGCAAACCAATGCAATACGTAAACAAAAAAAAATCCGTGTAAATAGTTTGTTTTTAAAAGGTACTACTTTCCAATGAAGCAACTGAGAAATAAATACAAACTATCCACCAAAAAACCTCGGGATTAATAACATAACACTACACTGAAAGAAAAACATTAAAGAAATGGAAACATTGTATTTCGTATTTCATTTAAACTGTTTGGGATTCCTTTAATTAAGTTTGAATTCTATAAACGGTGAATGACTTCCAGTTTAAGAATTCAAATTGACCTTTTTTTCAAATATCGACCAATCTAAAACAGATACAATAATGAATAATTAATGTTTGTCTGTTACAGTGTGAACAGAGTAAATGAATGAAAATGTTATTTTTCGAATTCAAAGTTCCTTGTTAGAACCATCGATACATCACTGGAATAGAACTGAATACAATGAAAATGAAACTCCAATTGTACATTCAGAATCCCTACACCCAGAAATGTATTTGTGTATCTTCAATTCACATTGTCCCAAATATATTTTAGAATTCTGCCCGGTAATCTAAGAAACAACTTGCTTTTTTGTATTCCGCTCACTCAAACTGATCATACTTTGCGCCCTTATCAGGAACGTGCAGACTGACAGACAATCTCGAAATGGATTTATAAAGCCAAAGTCGTCTTACTTCAAACGTGTTGCGAAAGACCATCTTTTGTTCAATTATAAATGAACCGATATACTAAATGGAACTCATTCATGAACTTCAATCTAGATATACATAATTTTTTTGTACGAAAATCAATTATTATACAAATAAATAAACAACTAATTTTCGTTTCTATGAAATATATATGTGGATATCACAAATTAACGTTCAATTTATTATAAAATAATACAAATTGAATTATTATTTGTAATAATAATTACTTTATTTATTCAGCTTAAAATCTCTAATTGGTTTTCAATTTTCTCTGGGTTCAATTGAAATCTATCATTTTTACTGAGATTTTGATGAAAACATCCATATATGAAAAAAATCCAACATAGGTTCCTTCGTAGGAAATATTATAACATCAAATATTCTTTACATGAAATGTTCTGTGTGGATACATCATTTTATATATTAGTTACATTTGAAAGCCCATTATATACTACCAGCCACCTGAAAATGTCACTTTCGAGAAAGGTATGTGCGGTTTACTATACCAGCTTCTATGTTTTAACAAAAGGTGTAGTGAGCTGCGCATACCTTTCTCGCAAGCGACATTTTCAAGTGGCCGGTAGTATATAACGAGCTTTCGAATATAACTAATATAAAATGATGCATTCATACAGAACATTGCACGTTATACTGCTCGATGTTAACAACAAATACGACTAATGTTTAAGCGTTATTTAAACAATCTTTTGTCATTTCCTACATAGGAACCTACGGATTCTGGCATAGAAACCTACGTAGGAACCTACGTAGAATCCTACGAAGGTTCCTACGTGTTTTTTCATAGGGACATCGCAAATCATCCTAAGTCTTACTGCAAACCCATTATCCACCACCAACTATAATTTCCTCCTAACACCAACAAAATCAGTCAAATTTCTCTCTTTCGAAATTGGGCTTGAACGACGCAAGTCTTATCCTGCTCCCGAAGCTAAGCAATGGAGTCTGCGCTACTTTCGAGTCTGCAAAAACAACAAAAGCATAAACCAACGAAAAGGACCAAAGCAATCTCCCCAGGGCACTGGCGCAGGTCGCGCGCCTCGCGTCTAACCTCAATGCCGCACCAGGTGTAATGGCCGAAGCGCCGAGCGTTCCTAGCGGGCGAGCGTCCGCCGCCGAAAGGGCGTGCGAATCATGGCGCGACACACGGCGGCAGGCGCGCGGAAACGGCGGCGACCGCGGGACTCATTCACGCGTCGCCGTGGCGGCCATCGACAGTGCGCCCCGAGAACGGCTGCTCGCGAAAGTAACGTGCGGCGGCAACACGCTGTCGACAGTCACTACACACGCGGCACGCAAGCTTCGCCTCATTCCGACGCCCCCCGCGGCCCGCGCGACATATCGCGGGAGAGGTGCTGTCACGGATTGCGGCCCGCGCGCGAGCGCAGCCGAGCTCGGACGAGCTTTTACGAGGCGGAGGCATCGGGGGATGGGGTGGGTGTTTTTGGGGTGGCGGGGTTGGGGACCGGTTGCGATGGGTTTGGGATGTTTGGGTGTTTGGGTTTAGGGTTGTGTGGGGAAAGGGGGAGGGGTGGTGGTTGGGTGGGTGGTGTTTTTGGGGGGTCGAGGGGTGGTTTGGTGAGAAAGAGTAGCGCTCCCAACCAGGATGGAATGATGCTACTAGAAATAAATCTCTGAAAAGCTCTGAAAAGCTCTGAAAATCTTTGAAGATCTCTGAAAAACTGTCAGAATTGGGACTGTCTGACTTTTTCAGAGAATTTCGGATATTTTCAGAGATTTCAGGGATTTTCAGAGATGTTCAGAGTTTTTCAGTTTTTCAGAGATTTTATTTCTATAAGGGAAACAGAAGAGAATTGGATGTTTAGCCAAATTGAGCATCCCAGCTTCCTGAATCAATTACTCAGTGAATATCATATTTTCCCAAAGTTGACCAATAATTGCCTAAAGCAGTCTGATTGTCCAATTATTGGCTGTTTTTGCCTAATTATTGCGCTATTTCGGGTCAATTCAACTTTTGGTTTACTGGGTAATTAAAAGTTGGAAAAACGATAGTTTAAATTGGTTTAAATTAGTCTTGTGTAAGATTTAAATTGTAAAATTCCAACACAAACCTTAACATTTCAAATTCCAATATACCGTACAATTGGAATCTGACATTTGCCGATACGCCATCTGGATCGGAACTATTAGAAGTGTAGACAGAACCTCATTTTCTAAAT
>JABFPB010007371.1:0-11081 GCA_022817645.1 Ceratoteleas bidentatus | reverse complement strand
CCCTGTAAAAAGTTTTTGATTAAAGAGAATTCAAGAGAATAGGATTGTACTATTCTCAATTCACAATCTGAACAATTGGAATACAAAATCTGAAATGTCAATTCTGCCCAATCGACTTCTATTCCAAGAGAAGATTTGATGATAATTATGGAATCCAATTGCAATGTTTTCTATTCAAGTCAATTCTGGAAATGGAATAGAAATGACGAACTAAACTGATTCCCATTGTGGAATTCACTTTCAATGTTTTCTATGCTATTCAATTTAGGAAAGGGAATAGAAGTTTAGCTTCGAGAATTAAGTCAAATTGTAGAAAGCACAATTTTATCGCATTAACGAAATTGATATTGTGTATTTTAATGTTATTTAGTATACACTGAAATGAGTAGCATTTGAACTCGTGTTTCGTTTTGTTAGTACAAAATATTGATTTGAATTCTGTGAACGGAATACAGATTGTCGATTGAAATGCATTCAAAAGAATTGAAATGCATTCAAAAGAATTGAAAATTTCAATTCTTTTGAATTCACTTTAATCAATATTTTTTACAGGGTTATTGTTTTGTCAGGCTGTACTATTTTTAATGAATATTATTTTTATATATTTCGGAAGCGTTATTAAACGATTTCTCTAGCTTAACAATGCTGAGGTACTTTGATATAAAGTTTATGTATAATTATTTATATATACGGTGGCTATCAGGGTAGTTTTTTGTTATCTATCATATCGAATCAATTATTACACAAGAGATTTGCAATTATTGGCTTTTGAAGATAAAATACAATTTCTTGTGAAATTCATATTACTAATTATCAGAAATGATAAATAAGTGCATTTTTAATGGAAGCGATAAATTATTATTATTATTATTATTATTATTATTATATTTTAGCAATCCTACTTTCTAACAGCTGTATCTAATATGCAAACGTCTTTTTATAATAATAAAATTAATATCGAACTAGTTTTGATTCAATATTTTTCTTGGTAAAAGAAATAGCCTAAGACAATATTTAATTTTGTCGTAACCCCATTTAATCATGTTTATGAATATAGTTTGATAAAAAACGAAATAATAATAAGAATTACCGTAAAATGCATCAATTAATCCATTGTTCAGCCTGCAAGAGTTATAGATTTGAGAGTTTCTCAATGTTTGTTTACGTTATCATTTAGTTCAGAAGATACGCTTTAATTTCAAATTAATTAATTCATAACTGTCGTATCGTTCGGAGTCTCTTCTTATCTCGCGTTAGAATAACAACTGTATAAAATCCCTCTCGTATATCAATTTTCACAGACAACTTCAGTTACGGGTCATTGTCGATGCGTCAAAGTTAGAAGTTTGACAGTTAATACCATTCCTTATTTTTCAACTGAAAACTGTCCGATATTAATTTACAATTAGAATTCACACCAATGGTGAGTACAATAATTATTCTACCTTATATTATTATATTACGTGCAAAAAAAGTAATACGAAAAGTCGACTGGAAGAAATGAAAAGCAATAGGAAATTTGAATCTAGGAATAATTTGTGTACTTTTAATATTTCGTTTTATTTATCTCTATGTATTTCTGGATTTAGTCATTATTTCTTGGGAAAAATAGACTTAACCATGCAACTTCAAAACAATTGCTATTGCAATGTACAGGGATTAACAGAATTCCATATTTAATATCTTATTTTTTACAGGGTTATTTCATTTTCTTTTAAACAATGTATATTTTTGATAAATTTATTCCAGATATTACATAACATACATATAATAAATATCGAAAAACAATATGTTTAAATGTAATTGTTTCAAAAGCATCCATAAACATCTATTTCAAGTGCCTTAAGAACCAAATTTTCTTTATTAAGATGTCCAATAATTATTAAAAAGCCTTCATAATTCAAACCATAACCACAAACGTAATCAGCTTTAATTAAGTGTATACCATTTAAATGGAGAAAATACCTTATACCCCAACCTTTTCTAATCTTCCCTTTTAATTCAGGAAAACAACTATAGCTTGCAACTGAGCAAAAAACTCTCCTACCTTCTGCGCCACGGAGCTGTAAAAGAAGGCTTGAACATCAGTCCCGACGGATATATTTTGCTGGATGAAATATTGTCCAAGAATTTACGAAACTCTACAGTGCAAGACATCGAAAATCTCGTAGCTCTCGATCCCAAACAGCGTTACAATCTTCGCACCAGAGAAGGTTGTCTCGAGATCAAGGCGAACCAAGGTCATACGATAGCTCAAGTATCCCAACTCAGCTTGACTCCTGTCTACAAAGCGGATTTCGACATAATCCATGGGACGTACTTCGACAACTGGAAAACTATTCGCGAGCAAGGACTGTCTCGAATGAAGAGGATTCACATCCACTTTGCGAAGGGTCTCAACTTCACCTGTGGATTGCGCCATCATGCGGAAGTCCTGATTTATGTCGACTTGCCGAAAGCGGTCAAGGACAATGTTCGATTCTTTGAATCGGAGAATGGCGTCATTCTAAGTCCGGGAAACGAGAATGGAGTACTACTTCCGAAGTACTTTACGAAAGTGGTTGATCGGATAGGAAACGTATTATTTACGAATGATAGGGAAATTAAGGGGCCAATGAAAAGTTGACAGATAGAAGCTTTTAGAAGAGAATTGTAGGGAGTTATTTACAAATTGGTGAAATGAATTGGTGAAAATTTGACTAGGTAGAGTGAATTGGTACAGTGAAATATTAGTTAAATTGTACAAGATTGTACAAATTAATGTTATGGTGATATAATACTGAGGAGTGTAAATACAAAAGGTTTTTGTACTTAAATAATCATATAATAAAACCCAGAATACTCAGCGATCGCAAAAAATTAACAACAATGTAGTTCATCTAATGGACAGAGATTTTTAGCGATAAAAGAGTTTAATTCCTATTATTGTAACAATTAAAATAGTATAGTGTAATTCTATATTAAGATAAAAGTTTGTAGTAAATTTATCTATGGTTTATAAAACTAATATCCCACCGAAGCAAAACTTTTTAAATGTATTTATTTTATAAAGTCATACATTAAAACTAGTTTTTTTAAATTATATACAGTTAACGTTCCGGGTTTAGATAAACGATTTTATCAATAAAAGTTATGAATAAATAATTATCTATGTTAAAACATCTTGATTCCTGAAACCCCAGAATTATTTACTTCAAATTCCATAACTTTTTTTGGCAAATACGGGGACGACACAACCCGAGCGAACCGCTTAGAGTTGTTTCTGTAGAGATAAATGGAATTCGTTATAGCCTGTTCCCAAGTTATTCCGAGTGCTGGGACTTCGGAATCACCGCTGCTCAGATCAGATCTTACCTGAAATGGAATCAGTGTTAATTTCAAGTGCAGCTAAAATAAATTACTTGATCAATTCCAATAACTGATCAATTCTTTGAGTATCAGAATGTCAGTCAGTTTGTGCAAACCTGATTTAAGCAGACTACCGACAAATCATGGGTACGTGAAATATTGTGCAAACGTGAGCTGATTTTCCTGAGACTTAGTGCTCGATTTCTCAGTTCATCTTGTTCGTATTCTACTGTAAAAGGGGCTGCTATCGAGTCGATTATGATAACACCAATTTTGAACCTTTCTAGTAGTACAGGTAGTTTAGCGTTTAAGAATGTTTCCAAGTTGTTCTGCAATTATATCAATTTAGTGAAAGTAGGAATATACTGATCATATAAGAAACATTTATTTCCAATATATTTCAAATATACTCCAAGTGATTGCAATATATTGGGAATATATTTCTAATTTCTAAAATATATTGGTAATATTTTGAGGTGATAAAAATCATACTTCAAAATTTACGCAATATAAATTTACCATAATCTCCCATGAAATATCAACAGATTGACTATCATACGATTTTTAAATAAAAAATTTTACCGACACAAACTAAAGACACCAACTCCGTGATTTTGATAAATCACTGATAAATCAACTTAATAGTTGATTTTAACGAAATGGTATTATATATTATTTCAAACTGTTATGCATCAATTACCACAGTGTCTATGTGTTCTATAAAAATTCTATCAGTGCTGACAAGGTGCTGCTGGCATAACTGTGAGTTTGCTAGTAGTTGTTTTAATCTTTGAGCTGGAAAGACAGCTTCAGTGCATATATATACTGCTCCTAAAATGTAATGCCTGTTTGAAATTTTTTTAATTTTGAAATTAAGCGGATACATATAAAATGAATATACCATAAGGGTTCCCAACTTCATCTTTGATCTGTTGAACACTTAGGCATAACTGAAGAGCAATTTGGGACTTTCCAGTTCCAGCTTGGCCATAGATTTGAGTGATTCCGCGTTTGAAAAATCCCCCTCGTAAAAAGATATCAATCAATGGACAACCACTTGACAGAAACGTCTGTTCAGTCAGTAAATGTTTACCAGTTTTATCTAATAAGTAATTAATTTAATTATCATAATACTCGATGTATTGCAAATACAATGTAAGATATAAATACAAACCAAACAGTTTGAAGGTTTCCTTTGACGAATCCATTATTTATCCATTCGTGAAAGTCATCTTAAGGAAGGCCGTTACCTTAAAATAGTTATATCAATTTAACTTATTAACATTAATAAATAGTAAGATATGTGATGTTACGTGTTACTGGTCACAAAATTTAGTGTAACGGTAACAATATGCGCGTTAAATTATTAAAAAGTGTAAAATAATAGGGATGACTTAGGTACATTGATTCTTATTGCAAAAAAAATAGATGTCCACACGTAGAAAAATGTTGTTTTTGTTTTGGTTGAAACAGCCAAATTTTGGTTGCCACAACCACATTTGGTTGTCTATATTTAATTGTTACAACCAAATACATTTGGTTGTCTATTTTTGGTTGCAACAACCAAATGCATTTGCATGTCTAGTTTTGGTTGCTGCAACTAAATTTGGTCGGCTGATCAGGCTGTGCCGTCTTCAACAACCAAATACATTTGGTCGTCTATTATTGGTTGCAACCAAATAAATTTGCTCTTCTATTTTTTGTAGCTACAAACAAATACATTTGCTACAACCAAATTCAGTGGACTGATCAGACTGTGTCGTCTTCAATAACCAAATACATTTGGTTGTCTAATTTTGGATGCTACCACCAAATAAATTTGCTACAACCAAATTTGGACGGCTAATCAGGTTGTGCCGTCTTCAACAACCAAATACATTTGGTCGTCTATTTTTGATTGTTACAACCAAATACATTTGGTTGTCCATTTCTGGTTGTAACAACCAAATACATTTGCTTGTCTAGTTTTGGTTGCTACAACCAAATTTGGTCGGCTGATCAGGCTGTGCTGTCTTCAACAACCAAATGCATTTGGTTGTCTATTTTTGATTGCTACAACCAAATTTGGTTGTCTATTTTTGATTGCTACAAACAAATATATTTGGTTGTCTATTATTGGTTGCAGCAACCAAATACATTTGCTTGTCTAGTTATGGTTGCTACAACCAAATTTGGTGGACTGATCGAAATGATTTGGTTCTAGAAACCAAATATATTTGGTTGTAGCAACCAAAAATAGATAAGCAAATGTATTTGGTTGTTGCAACAAAATATATTTGCTTGTATATTTTGGTTGTTACAACCAAATACACTTGGAGCAACCAAATTTGGTTGGCTGATCAGGCTCTGCAGTCTTCAACAACCAAATACAATTGGTTGTATATTATTGGTTGCTACAACCAAATACATTTGGTTGTCTATTTTTGATTGCTACAACCAAATACGTTTGTTTGTCTATATTTGGTTGCTACAACCAAATTTGGTTGTCTATTTTTGATTGCTAGAAACAAATACATTTGGTTGTCTATTATTGGTTGCAAAAACTAAATACATTTGCTTGTATATTTTTGGTTGCAACAACCAAATACATATACTTGTCTAGTTTTGGTTGCTACAACCAAATTTGGTTAGCTGATCAGGCTGTGCCGTCTTCAACAACCAAATACATTTGTTTGTCTATTTTTGGTTGCCTCAACCAAATGTTTGGTCGCCAAAACCAAATTTTGGCTCTCACAACCAAATTTTTGGTTGTCCGTGCAAATACATTTGGTTGTATATTTTTGGTTGCTAAAACCAAATTTGGTATCTAGAACCAAATCATTCAGTTTCTCGAACAAAGTCAATTGGTTCCTCTGACCAAAATTTTCGATTTAATTTTAAAATAATTCAACAAGTGGTGATAACAGCCCCATTACTTCCCCCTTGAATATTATATGAAAAAGTTACATGCTTAACATAAAATACAAATATTGTTGAAGAATTTAATATTCACAAAATAAATTTTAATTTCTGTCAAACTTAATATACCTCCTAAAATGTAACAAAAAGTTTACGGAAAAAGTAAACGTGTTACAAGTAACAATAACGGTTACTTTTCACGATTTTCTAAACGTAATACGCTACCTTTCCTTCTGTAACGACAACAGTTCTGCAAATAATACAATAATAAATTTAAAATACCTTTTAAAATACCCTTCTAGTTAAATGTTTAAACACCACTGAGAAGCTTCGGTTTCAAGAACGCAACCACAATAATGATCAAGCCTTGTTTTCAAACGTATGATTCACTAAATGCGTTCAGAAACTCGATGCCACCTCTGGTTGCATCGAGGTATTCATGGTTGCGAATCGAAACCACCAATACCGAAATTACCTTCTCTTAGTTTTTGCGTCAGAAAATCTGATTGGTGGTTGCAAAGTTTCTTAGTCTCGTGAACAAAGGATAACTAATATAATAGGATAGGAGACTAATATAAGACACAAACAATGTTCCACCGTGCAAATATAAGGCATGGGTAAAACGCAATTTTCGTGTTCAAAATTATTGACAATAATTGGAAGTTAGTGCATTTTTAGATTGTATTCCGATTGTACAGCGTATTTATTTAAAAGGTATTATTGCGATAGTAGTGTTAACAGTGTTAGTAACGTTAGTTGTGTTAGTTTCGATACTTCAGGTCGCGATTATCCCAATAATCGCGACATCGTCATTTCACTTTTAGGCACAGTGATTGCAAACAATAAATCCGTTAAACAGTTTTCTAAATGGTAGGTCCCATAGATTGTTAAGACGACTCAAATTTAGAACAAATATTTAATAGAAACTGTAATGATTAATTTTTATTTGATGCTGGAGAGGTTACCTTATATAGACAATCAAAATGACTATATAAGCAATCAAAATTTACTATATAGGCAACAAAATTGGCTACATAATCAATCAAAGTTGACTATATAAGGTTATCTTATATAGTCAATCAAAATTGACTATAAGGTGGCAATGTTTACATAAATCATAAAAATTCCAAAATTACACGAAAAACCAGCAATTGATAAAAAATATCTCTTTTCATTTTCGTATTCAATTTATAGGAAATTCACATTTATTATACCAAGAAACAATCAAACTAAGATTATGATGTAAAAATAAAACAAGCTTAAATTAATATGGCCATATTTTCACTTGGCACCCTAAATATACGATCCTTCATAGTATAACCACCTTAAAAGGGTTTTTTGAACATTTTTCCAGGGCTCGGTTTCGGTACCAGTGAGAGGGCTGATATTTTGCTATCATTAATAGTAAGTTCTAATTACCACGTTGGGAAATTGATAATCTTAAGAAAATATTTGTATTATCGAGATGGTTTTAGTTCTCCTATAAAGGGATGTATATTTAGGGTGCCAAGGGAAAATATGTCTATATTTTATAGAAAATTGTATTATTACTTCATAATATTCGTTTATATATATTCGTTTGATTTTCTCTTAATACAATAAATATAAAATCCCTTATTAATTGCATATCAAAATAGAAACAGACATCTCGTTGACTCTTCATATAATTTTGGAACTATAATGTTTTTTTTTCATATTAGTTTGTACTAAGTTCTATGAAATAGTATTATTTCAAAGTGCTATAAACATTTGAGTATTTCTTCGTTAATTGTTAGAAGTAATTTACACAAAAGTGAGACATCGATGAAATTTTGGTTTCTTACAATGTTAACCCAGTAATTTGTCTACGTAGAAGTTAAAATATTAAAAGTTTATTAAACTTATTAAATTAAAATAATTTTGAAGTTATTAAATTAAAATAAAATTAAAATTTCCTATTCTTTTTATGTTAACGAATTCAAAATAAATAAAAAAACTTGGCAAATTCTTTAAAACAATGTATAACGATACACTATAATTTCAGAACATTACTTTTTAATCTCGACTTACATATCCGAAACTCACTCGCCCTACATCCGCCATAAATTTAACCTAAAAATAATTAACAGTGCGCGAAACGCTCCACACTATACACCGTACACAAAAAACGAACTCCAAGTAAACTTTGTTAATTGAAAAAAGAGAAGCCGCCCTCTTTTTTTCTGATCCAGAAAACGATCGAAATAAATTGGATCCGCATATTTCGTGCGTTTCAAACAAAACTGGCCGATGCGTTTTATAGTAATCAAATTCGTTTCATTATCGTTAACAACGTGAGTTAGGAGATTCGGTATCAAAACGAGTTCTCCGAACAAGTGGCTTAAGAATTGTAAAGCGAAGTACAAGAAGAACACGACTATTCATGCGAGCGCGCGGCGAGCCATGTGTGCGCATCGGACGCGGCCGAAACACTCGACGTGAATGATTCCATTGAGAAATACGTAGGCGGACAAGTGACCGGTAATTATTTATGCTTATTAGGCGATGTTCCCGAACCGCCGGCTGTCGTCAAAACGCGCAAATATTAATGAATTGTCGACGCGCGGCGAAAGTGTCGGCGGCGGCCGCCAGGCGGCGTTTCTCATTTTTGCTCCCTTTTTTCGCGGCTTCTTTTTTCGTCGCGGCAAGTCACTCGGAAACGCGAAATTGCGCTTAATTGACAGAAATTGTTGACCGAACGCAAAAAGTACAGTTCGTAAAGCACGAAGTATGCGTCGGTACCTGTGAAACATTCCGTTCCAGTGAGAGCACAGTTGCAGCAGGCCGATAAATTTACATCGTAAAATTAACATGACCGTGTACATTCAGATGCGATATATAGGAATCCACCGCGAGCACGCCGACTACAATATAACATTATTCATAAAAACGCTCCCTTTGTAACGTAGGAATAAGTCTAGCGGTCAAATGTATGGAAACAAGCCAAGTGCAAAAGTTTGATCTTGATCTTCCGAGTATGAATAATTAAGCGTTATTTCAACGAAATGTCCGTTAAGTTTTGTTGGAGCGTTTATGGTAATGCGGAGCGTTACGTGCGCTGCGGGAAAATAAGCACAGTTCTTTGTTTACAAACAAATGGAAGGTAAACAAAGGTTTATTTACAAACAGTGTGGGAAAAGTTTGTTTACAATTAGATAATATAGGATAAAGTTCATTTACAAATAAGTAGTTCTTGAAGGAAATTGATTTTCAAGGTTAATTTTCAAATGAAGATTGTTTGCAAACAAATAATTAAAATAAAGTTTGTTTACAAATACGTTTACAAATATAAAGAAAGCTTAGTTTGCATACATGTGGTTTTCGAATGAAGATTGTTAACAAACACTATAAAAAATATCATTTTCTAATATAATTAGAATAAAGATATTAAAACATTCAAAATATTCATTCTCAAAACTGTTATCATTAAGATAGAACAAAAAAATACGAAAAAAAACATGGCAGCGCTTTAATTTAACTTTTTTTAACCGTTATTTTCATTATAAATATGAAATATGGTAAACACTTCATTATTTCTAAGATTTTATAAATATGAAACTGAACTTCTTAGAATCGAATTCCTTTCCATCAACGTTACCACAAAATATGGTAATTTGTATTCTAACTTGTTTCTCATTTTATTTAAACAACTCAAATAATACCCCATCTTTTTCCAGCGTAAACAAATAAACGAGACGTTATGCCGAATTTGGAAGTGAATGTTCGCAATATTTCATTGCAACCAGTCATTTGGAGGCATAAAAGATAACGCCTTAAATACGATCGAAATTCAGCCTGGAAGTTCAAAAGCAGGTTCGATTTAAATTCAAATATATGTAATCGACTCAATCTCGTCGTATCAGTGATCACCTCGATTGGGGAGATTCGCTTTAATTCTGACTTGATTGGTCCAATTAACGGAAAATTCGTTAGGCCGAAAAAATGTAAAGCATGGCTGAGATGCTTCGCACGTTCGCGTCTCAGTGCTCTTTTTTCGTCGAAGGTTGCAAAGTGAAGTTTTTTGAACTCGCCGCGAACAGCAATGCCCCAAAAAACGCTCGATACTCACTTTTTCCCGCTCTCCTGGAACGTGTCAAACTCGACGGACATCTTGCAGCAAAGCGCGCGCCTATTGTGCGAAGATGAGCATTTCGTGTTGATCATGTGGCCGTCTGCAAACAGGTAGAACGACTCGAATTAATGCAAAAGTCGCGCGCCGCGATAACCTAGTAAGTTTGATATGCATAATGTGTAAGATTGCGATCTAATTTGATGGTTCGCGCGAGCCGACCGGCTGGAGGATGGGCGAGAATAAGAATGATGAAACGGAATTCAATCGAGACCGGTACGGAGCGCGCGTGAGGGTCAAAGGTCAGCCGCAGCACGAGGGTTCGCGTGCCGGTCCCACCTTTGACTGCAGTGGCTACCCTTAAGCATTACTTTCCGCGCTTCGGAAATGCTTTTATTGAAAGGGCGTTTCTGAATGGAAAACTGGTCTGGATGGTTTGAGAAGGCTGATTTTAACGAGGCTATTCTTCTTGCAGGGAAAGCACTTTTTTGGAGTTGGGATAATGCGAGAAATCTCATTAGTATATACACTGAGAAACTACTCTGCTTTATATAATATGTATATGTAATACAGGGTAAGCATATTATTCTTATACCGTCAGATATATGGGCAATTCTCTGGAACTTTTAACCTACATGTCGCTAACATGTTTTCAGTATTATTTATCATAATTTTGACAATTGCAGTGGTTCTTGCCGACATCATGATAAAGGAACAATTCAACTGCAATGTCGAAGTAATAAAAATC
>JABFPB010007370.1:0-11078 GCA_022817645.1 Ceratoteleas bidentatus | reverse complement strand
AATTATTTCTAACAGAATTAACATTAAAAAATATATGTATGAATTCCAAAAAGCTTATTCCGAAGAAAGTACCCAAACATACAATAAATCTTTGTAATTATACAAGTATTTCTCTTGGCACCCCAAATTTGCGGCCCTTCACTATGCAAATACCTTAAAAACTCGTTTGAAACATTCTCTTTTAGATTACTTTCGCAAACTTTTTGAAAAATTCTACTAACCATCCGACGTACCAAGGCCTTGTTCCAGACTTGAACGCGGCTCGATCCTCGCTCATATTGAACACGTCCTTCAAGCTTCGGAACTCAGTCTTGTAAGGGAAAAACTGGCAATCTGTTGCGTCTTTCTCGGCATACAGATTTTTGAAAAACGCGTACGAGAAAGTGTTCATAGCCGTCCAGTTGTCGGCCCCGTCTTTCACGATGACAGGTCTCCCCGAGTACGCGTACCTACTCAAATCAAAAGTTGATTAAATTCCAATCGATTCGTGGCCTGCAACAGGGTGCATTGAGCTCTACTTTTCGTGGACTGCAGTTCCATGCGAAATGACAGGTTGGCGTGACGATTTACATGCAAATGTATAAATTATTTCAACGTTAATTCGCAAAATAAATTTGCATGTACCGTTCCTCAAACACCGCCGGGTCCACGTGTGACAGCTTTTCAATTTTATGAACGTCCGAACAGACGGAGCAGTCTTCTGCCGGACGGAACAGCCGTTGACTCAGGGCAGAGTTTTCAAGTAGGCACTGGTAAACATTCAGTTGAATATCTTTTTCAGATTTTGTAAGATATATTATTTTCAAAAAACAGACATACTTTTTTTAATTATTATAAATGTTCTTATTTTTTTAAAGGAGAGTCAGTGGATTTAATTTTTATAACAGATTTTATGAAAGAAATTATGACGAGACAATTTTTCAAAATTCAGATAGAATTCAAAATAGAATTCAGATAAAATTCAAAATAGAATTCAAAATTCAATTTTTTTGAAATTCAAAACAGAATATCACCATTTTTGAGAGCAATATCGTTGAAGTATCGCGATTTTTTACGTAATATGTGATCCCTTATAGCAAATTGAACATTCGTTCAATATTTCGAGGCACCTCATTTGTAAAAGCATTTATTATTCTTTTTCAATAAAGTTTTTTTCGTTACGACAATGTGTACATCGACATTATTTCTTCAATAAAGCCGTTAACAATTTTTAATTAAAAACTCTTTTTTTATTTAAGGAGAATCATTTTTTTCTCCTAGAAACTTTGTTCTCCCTAAGCCATTTGAAACTTTAAAACTCGTTTTTCTTAAAAAATCAATATCTCTTCCCTTCTTTTTATTTTCCTAAACAATGGCCATTCTCATTAAAAGAAAACTTCCTCTACGCACAACGTCGTTTTTTTCAAACAAGACTAACATTTACAGGAGAGTACTCACTTTGTTATAGAAAACCGACTGCAAGTCGCTGCTGAAGAATAAGTACCCGATCCACAGAGCTGCTAGCAACGACAGGTACCTTTTGTATGGTCTCGGCTTGTACCTTAGCTGGCGGTACATGCGCCAGTGACGGACCACGCGCTCTGATAGTCGGCAGCTATCAATTTTGCACAGAATGTCCTCAAAACTGCTCCTCGCCATCGTCAGGCTGTCCTTCTTTCCGGACTTCATTTTTCAACCGCGGACTCTTCTCAACTACAAAACGCCCAAATCAACCAAAAGCCCCTCCCCTTTCGTCAAAATAACCATCCAAGTTTTTCGCTCATATATTCAGAAAAATATCTGGTAACTGCAAAAACATCTGTTTTACTCTAAAAAACGGGACCAAAGACGTCGAATGACCAGTGTTAAATACTTTTTCTTTTTTAAAATACTTCTTTTTTAAATACTTTTTTTCTTAATTAAGACACTTGAAACTATCTAAATATTGTGCAATAAGACATGTAAAAACGCTCTTTTTACCAAGAAATATTACTAACTCAAATATTGCAAAAATGAACCAAAAAGTAGGTAATTCAAACAAACGTTAATTTGGATGAAGATAATTAGATTGAACTAATTATTTGGTTACTGAAACTTTAATAAAGTATTTTAGAAAAATCAACCGAATATTTTTCTGAGTGCATATTGAGAGCACCCCTCGATCCCTCATATTCACTCAAATACACTGCTTTTTCCGAAGAACCTCCGGTCTTTCGACTTTCCTTCCTTTTTCGCCAATAAAACTGCGTCCGGGACAAAGGGCCGGCGTTCTCCTGTCTTGGCGGTTACGGCGACACTGTGCCAACCTCGCACATGCATTGCGTAGCGTTCGGCCATGGGAAAACCGTGTCTCGAATCGCGGCGCAGCTGCGCCTGAGTATATTGGACGGCGCGATTGAAAATTCAGCGAGGCGAAAAAAGGAAAATGCACAATCTGGTTAACGCGGGGCAATGCGTGAAACACATCTGCCGATCCGAAATGAAACTTGCAGCGATCGCCCACGTTTGCGATCAATTATTCAGCGGACTCGTCCGTTTTGCATTCGCGGGCAGAAAGGCCGGATCGGAACTTTCGCGATAAAAAGTTTTGCGAAAAATCGTTGCGGATTCTCGCTCGACTTTAATTGCCGGGTCGAACGGAAGTCGCGGACGAAGAAGAGCGAGAAAAAATTACGAACACATTCGATTGGTTGAGAAATCGTCGAATTGACGGGTCGACTGAAATTTCGAACGATTAATTAATTCGCGGGCGGAAATGGCGTGGCGCGAAACTCGTTTCCGGGGAAATTGGTTTTGTTTATCTGGGCGCACGCATCTTCAGAGTGGCCGGCCCTTTTAAGCCGATGTGAACACTCGAGCGAGCCGTGCCAGGTGACTCGCGAAATGCGAAAACTCATCTCGCGAGATTCATCGCAGTTTATAAGGAGGGGGTGGACTGTAACACGCGTTGGTTTAATAATAAAAATTTATTTGATCGAATCGAAGTAACAAAAGACACTTTAAAAAATTATACAATCTAGTTTGCCGTCGCGCAAACCCTACGAAATGAAGTACGCTTCTCGCACAGTGGCAAACGCAAAGATATTTGAGTCCACTATCTTAACGCTGATACAGTAACGGTGTTCGGTGTATTAGAACTTCATTGGTGCTTGTATATCTGCGTATATACATACATATATAACACACATATACGTCATTATACATGTATATATATCTATATACGATATATAATATAATAATAATATATATAATATAATAATATATAATATAATATAATATTATATATAATAATAATCTTAAACTTAAGTCGTACGAATAAATTAGTTTTCCATGTACAAAATAACTATACGGCGTGAGGCCGTGCAACGCGAAAATCAATTTACAGAAGAAAGTGTAAACTCTGTCTGTCTCGCTTTCTCTCTCGCGCGCTCTCTCTCGCTCTCTCTCGCTCTCGTACTCTCTCTCTCGCTATCTTTCAACGAACGTCGGCGTCGCGTGGTGCCTTGGAAAACTCAAATGCGACCTGGGCAGACGCCCTAATTATTAGTTTGCTCTCGTTGGCCGACGTCGAACGGCGCGTCGCAATTTGAGAAAAGCCGCGCGCCCCGCTGCCGCCGTCCTGTGCCCGAAGAAAACCGGCGCTAAGCTGCGCGCAACGCTCCGCCCAAAAACCTTACACTTACATATACAATATTACAAACAATCGTTACGCCGTTACATTACGTCATATATATAATATATATATATTTAGAATATATATTTATATATATATATATATATATATTTATATATTTATCTCAAAAAACGTTCGACAGAAGTGCCCGCGCCGTGGCCAGTTGCCTTTTTTCCCATGTTTTAAAAAATCATTACAAAATCGTCGCTCCGTCAACAATAGCTCTAGAAATCGTATATATTAAATTTGTCAACCTCTGCAACATATCTAACTCGCTCGCGAAGCCGCGACGATCATTGCAAACCTTCAATCGTTATACAGACTACGTTGAATGTTTGTGTCGGTGTGTCTGTGTGTGAGGTGTGGTTGTGTGAGTGTGTGCGAGTGTGTACTCACATATACGTAATACTGAATGTAATACTTGCGAGCGGGGCCGAGCGATCCGCGCGCCGCCTGGCGGGCGACCCGCGCGGCCCCGCGCCATCTAACGGACACCTCGAGAAACACCCTGAACATCCAAAAACTACCGTGCTTTGCTTAAATTGGACGACGATGCCGACGGTCTATCGCTTTTTCTCAAATTGCGAGCTCGCGTCAAGTTTGTGTGTCGCTACGGTGGCGCGCAGGTGGCGCCACCTCTCGTGACAGTTGGTGGTTGTCGGTCGTTTCAATGTTCTTTTCTTTAATTACTCGTTTTGTGCAGTAGCTCTGTTGACACATGTTAATAGTTATCTATGAGTTTGTCGTATAAACGTGTACGAAGTATGAATATTATACAGCGACGGAAGGGATGGTGCAATCGGATTAAGGGAAGCATACGTGATTCCACTGGATAGTCGATAATAACGCGTCATTAGTTTAGGTTTATTCTGTATAGTATAATCGTTTGCGTATCTTAAAGTTGTCTGCTCATTTTACGCTTGTTCTTCCTGTATTTGCATGTAGTGGTTCATTGCGACTCGGGTTACGCAGACTTAAGTCAGACCGCATCTTTGTCTACTGTACAGTTACGATACGCAAATAGTGGTGTAGAAAATGATGTAAACGCAGTTTTACAAAACATGTAAAAGAGAAGGGCTTATCAAAATCGACGACTTTGCGTATGCGGGTTCGGAAAGTCGAAACGGTTTGTAAAAGTGGGCGATCCTCAAAATGGAATGGAGTAATCACACCCTGGGACAATCGTTCAGAGAGATTTCTGGGGCGTTGACGTGTAGTGTAAGTCCGCCGATTGATTAGAGATCGTTTACTTCAAAGAAAGCAAAGTTTCAGTTTGTCATTCCTTGCTACGTCTTAAAGTGTATATTGCTTTTCATAAATATAGTCTCTAAGTGTTTTCAAATTACATGATTAAAAAAGTTCCGTCTGCGGAAACATCAGACGATTTCATTTTGCGAATTATCTCAGTTGTTGACAATCATTTCTTTCAACTAACTTCTTGAGTTACCATTCAAATTTTCGTCCTGAACCGATTGTTCCCAGTGTAAAACACTACTTGCTCTAAATAGGTAAATTCTGTGAGTATGAAATCAGCTGGGCTTTTGTGGGTCGGCTGCTCATGAGTCTCGTTATTACTTTGTTCAGTACATGAAAATAGATATGTTTAGTTCAATTATATTGTGAGCTTAACTAAAAGTTCCTAACCTCGACTCTGGGAGACAAATACCTGTCTACAAGATTACTTAAAATAAAATTAAAAAAAAAAACAAAACAAAATGAAAAGTCGTCTATTCAAGAAATTGTGACAAATCGTCATCGAGTATCACAGGATGCAGTCATCCCGTCAAAAACCGTCGAAATTCAGTCAAAAGAAACAGATACTAGAAAAACTCAAATTATTCCTTCAAAATGACGAACATGTCAAAGCCATACAATTCGATAGCGGAATCGTTATGTTAGTTTTAGGTGCTAGAGAAATGCCAAATTATCCTTTGTGAAAATATTTGTACCAAAGAATAATGCCAGAAATACTAAACTAAGGTATGCATTTATGCATTACATTAGACAAATCAAACCTCTTAAGACGTTTATATCGTTGATATCGTAAAGTAAAAAGCCAAAAAAGCTGAAATGATGAACATGATAATGACTCTCATGATGAGTCTGTAAACGGTGCTTGAAAATCTCTCAGAAGCATCAATACTGAAACTGAACTTATTCGGTTAATCAATCTAAGCATTGATAAAGTAATGACTGATAGGATCTTGAAGATCTTGACATACAAGTCTAAAATGTTTCAGATTCCTAAGAAATTTACTATGAGAATCTTTTGCATTCAGGGATCAAAAGGTAATAAATTATTTTATGAGCTTCCTGTAAAAAAGAAACTTAATACAACGGTCCAGCATAAATTGATCTACAAAAAACTAAAATCTCATTGTCAAAAACAAAAAATAAAAATTGTTCCCCTGAAACTTGTACAAGTACCGAAAATCACATAGCTGTGAAGCTAAGAAACCAGTCGCACATTATCACATGAATTCAAATACTTCCCGCAGGATCAGTACATGGAAAGTTGTTATCAAACAGTGGATATGTAAACGCTTACAAATGCAATTCGTGGAATGTTAGGTCGTAAAACTGCCCCTCCTCGTAAATTCTGAGACGAACTCATCAAAGACAGTATTGCTTTCTACTCTTATCAGTAAAAACACCGGGAAAAGCGGCCCCGAAAGTGCCATCTACATGCGACTCAAGAACGCCACCCACAGCGCCCTCTGCGGAGCGTGCGTCGACGCAACTGGCGCCACCTAGAGGTTACACGTCATATTCGGGTCGCCGCTTTGCGACGATCGGTTCGCAGCGCCACCTACAGTCGACGCACGGATTCCGCAACAATACTGGTCAGCCGTTTACAAACAACTTATCGCGAAAAGTGCGAAGAAACGCATCCCCAAAAAATCCACCGCTCAAATGCGTTAAGTACTCTGCGGTTGATTGTCCAACTAAACTTGACCCCTCCACCTTCTTCCCCCTTTTTTTCGCCGCAAAAACCAATCGTCATTTATCGCAGTACAGCACTGTCCGGGAACCGATAACAAGGATTTAACGTATAAGCATATTGGCTATATGTTTTTGCAACCGTTCACAACGTTATACATTTTTCTCCTACTATTTGTTCCGTTTAACTTCTCTTACATCTATTAATCATTAGCCGGCTTGCTATATAATAATACGACATTTGCATTCTTTCGTCGTCGGGACCAAAAAGATCGTCCCGTGAACATTCCTGTTCGGTTTTTATCGACAAGCTTTCGCAACGCAGACACGAAATCGTCGCTTCGATCGTTCTCGGGGGTCGGCACCCGGTCACCGTCCCGCCACGAGCGCCCTCTCGCGGGCATTGACTTGCGTTCGGGGAACGGTGGCGCCCTCTCGACGGGGTCCCGCGAACGTCCGCGCGGAAACGCCATCTCGCGGAGGCGCGTGTCCCGCGACAGCGCCACCTGGCGACGCGCCCGCGCAGCTCGCGTTTCCGCGCGCACGCGCGATATGTACGTTTCATCTCGCGTCTCGCTCTCACGTACTCGATCACACTCGTTACGTTGCGTAAACCACGTACAAAATGTCTAGTTGGACTAATGAGCGACAGGTGGCGCTGCCGTCGTGCCTACGTGGTAGCCTATTGTCGTTTGTACTCTCGGGGTTCAGATGTATGGTAGTCGCTGTTACGGTAGTCATTGGTCGAGGCGCGTTATTGCTCGCTCGGGATTGCTATGGTTACGAGCAGCGCCACCTGGACTTACAAGTGTAGACCCGTGAAGTGACACGAAGGACCTTGAGCCAGTTGACTTTTGTTTTAGAAAATGACTACAAACACCGGCTGTCCTTTGGTGACGAATGCGCTTTGAGACACTTGCGAGGTCACCATACAAAACGAAATGCAAATGTACAATGAGGATGCGTGGTGCGATGAAACTCGCTTGATTTGGTGTTATCAGAATTCGTAACGCTTGCGCGCGCACGCGCGAACTATCATATTGTGCAGTTAAGTTAGAGCCCTCGGTGCAACTAGTGTTGAGCGCGGATTTGACTAGGTGTCGCCACGCGAGCACAGACGACGGGTTTGCCGTTGACAGTAGGGGAGGTCCAGGGGGCGGGGCAGTCGCGCGGTGCCCAGATGGCGCTCGTCGGGGGGGCGCCACCTGCGCGAACCAGCCGACAGAGGTCGCCCCGCGCCCTGCACTCCAGACAGCGAATGGCACTTCACAACAATCGTTAGGATCCGCTTTCCGCTCGTCCCGGGCAGTGTCGAACCATTCCAGATGGCGCGAGGTGCGGCGAAATGATATCAACACATTTATCTCTCTACAATAGTTACTCTCGATATACTCTATCTTTAACGCTAAGTGATAAAACGATACCTACACTGTGTAGTACACCTCGTGTAAGAATAACATTACACAATACTTTACAGACCCAACTTAGGTACTTGTCCCCGGCCAACAGTGCCGCCACCTTGCGGAGGACGCGTTCGACATTGCCCGGGGCTACTCGGTGAAGTGGCATCCGCGCGCGCCGACGCATACTCACCCAGGTGTCGCTGGTGGTGTTGTCCGGGCCGTCGCCAGAGGGGGACACAAGCGGGAATGGAAAAGCGGCCGAGCGTAACGAAAACCAACCAACCGCCGAGAGACGACCGACGGAGATGATTCACTGGGCGCGGCGGCAGGTGGCGCCAGCGGCAGTTAGACCCAGGAGTCGCCGGCGGACACGGCGTTCGAATTGGGGGGGACGTTGACGGTAGCCGCGGGCGAGTCCTGGATGCAATCCGTGACCCACTGCGAGCCCGCGGCGAGCGCGACACCCTGCGCCGGACCGACCGGGTCCCCGGGCGGGGCCGCACCCTGGCCCGCCGGCCCGCCCACCCCCAACTCATACTGCCGTTTCTTTTTCTTCTCCAAGTTAACTTGCGCGTACAGCGGCTCACCGTATTTCGGTTGCTGCAACACACACACAAGCCAACATTAGTCACTGCAACAGCTTGGCAAGAACTTGCATTTTCAACTTGGCGTTCCAGTCAATTAGTCGATTAGTCGTCGTTACATTGATACGACCATGTTGAATAGGGGGCGGGTGGGCTCGTCGGTTCGCTTTTTAACGTTACTTTTGACTACGTCATTTGGATGTGTCAACTTGCGCTTGAAATGGCTGGGTGAAATGGTTTTCGTACACTGAAAGCTTGAGGGTTTCAGTGATTGATTACTGAAGTATGAGCGAAGTTGAATGTAGTTGACAGCAAATTTCTAACGTAAGTTGACACACCCTGACTACTGCGATGAGATGAGAGGTGAGAAATAAAATGCCAAATGTAGCTTTTGCGACTTTTTATTTTCAGATGCTGGCATTACACTTTCGGATCGACATATCAGAAAATGTATGAGTTCTGGTTTGCTTATGAGTGATTACGGGCTAAGAACAAGCAGGAGGCCGATTGGACTGGAAGATAGAAGACATAGGAAGCGTGGCGCATTGTTCGTCGCCGCGCTTCGAGTGTCTGGCGTAGCCTTGGAGATGCTTTTGTGATACTCCGAAAGCAATGTTAATGAAATAAGCGTAAAATGTAAATGGCGTGTTTGACACGGAAAGGCTCAATTTTATGTAGTGGAAAATAACTGAAAGAGATCCGAGGACAAACATAAAGGCAACGAAACCGTTTTATAACTTCACCAGTTTATTGTCGAATAAAAGTAAAAACCCAAATAAAAATGTCGTAAGATCAAACAGAAATATAAAAAAGTGTACAGGCACAAACAATGATGGTCAACAAAACTGATCGATAAAATATACAATAATGTCATGTGTATGCATAGCCATGTCGATTCAATGAGGGATAAATCACACAGTTGTAACACCCATTCTAACTATATTTGTCCTTCCATTAAACTACAAAGTGAGTGTGATAAATGATTACATTGGCAGTGTAAGATCGAGTGATTACGTTAGTACTTTCATGGTCCGTACAATTCATAAGCGTGGAGATGAAACTAATTCGACATTCGTTCCATTCGAAATCGAGAATGACGATTCAAGAAGGGACGATTGAAAACTACTCCGGAAATCATTCTTCAAGGGCACCCTCGTATATAAAAAACAATGATTGAAAAACTGGGAATCACAATAAAGACCCTCTCGTCGTGTATAAACTCTAAGATACTTTCATGTCTCGCAAAGTAACGTGCTTCATTTCTTTCATATAAATAACTACTACATTGCGTCGCAATGTCCGCGGTCAAACGGTCAATCCACGACAAACGTGCACCTCGCATACGCCTCCCATTTTATGGGATCCGCATGTGAAACACGTGTCCCCGGTTTACTACATACTCATACGTATGTAGTGCCCCGAGGAAACACGTATTCTTGCACATCTGCCGCAAAAACGCCGTTCGACGACAGACACGGTTCATATATATATTTCCTGTACTCGCTAATCGTACTCCGTGTAACCGTGAGTCGCCGTTAAAAAAACAAAGGGGTCGCCTCGACCGAGTATCACAATAGTAGTTGCCTGGCATGAATGCAATATCTTTGCGTACGAGAAATCGTGTCGTTAAGTGTAGGCTCCTAGTTGCTTCGGTGTATATCGATTCGCTAAACGGCGACGCGGGCGCCGCCAACCGGAAACCACGCGCAAATCGTGCCGCGCTCGCGCCACCTACTACACAACTCTATCTAGGTTAATCGGTACTGCGGTAGATTACTGAAATGAATCGGTTATTGGCATCGTTCGGCCCCTGATGCGTTTGCGCAAACGGCCGGCTGGTGACGCTCGGGTCTTAGTTGGTGATTTTACTTACGGGATGGTAGACGGTCGGCCGCCCGACGTTGTTGGAGTTGGCGTTGCTGCGCTGAATGGTCCGGTCCTCGTACCGCGTGCTGCCCTGGCTCGCCATCGGCCGGTTCAGGGTGCTACAGTCATAACTAGTTGAAAAGAGAGTTGGTCAGTTGCGTGTTAATTGGGGACTAGGCGTTAGGTGATAAGCAGGGGTGGGACTGTAATTGGTAGTAGAGTATGTTTATTCTAATGTACACTGAGAAAACTAAGTGGTAAGAATCACCACTTAAGTGGTAAAAGTCACCATTTCAAGTCGTAAAGCTTTACTATTTGAAATGGTAACTTAAATTAAATTTCATTTACAGTATTAATGAACAATTTGTATTAAAAAATTCTAGTGACTAAAATTGAACATGACCTATTTTTTGGCCGGTCTAATGTTGATCCAACATAATACAATCTGACTTTATTCTAAATGTAAACAGAACCTCATTTTTCAGTTGCATCGGACGATTTTTGTGTTGGATCAGCAGATTTCTTTTCCCAGTGTGAATGATGCTCCAATAAAAAGCTTTTTCATATCACGTGCACGGAAAGTACTCACTTTCCGCCCTCTCGGGCGGGCGGAAAGTTGCCCATTACTTCCCT
>JABFPB010007369.1:0-11079 GCA_022817645.1 Ceratoteleas bidentatus | reverse complement strand
GGAGAGTGATGTTGGGTTTACGTGTGGTTGGATGGAAAAGGTTCTAAGAGAAAAAACAATTGGAAAGGGATGGGAGGAGGAGGTTTTAGGGGTTTGGAGATTGAGGAGGTGGGGGATGTGGTGGGTTGGTGGGTGTAGGGGGTGGGTTTTGGGTTGGGGTAACTGAGGTAGGCCCCATGTTGGACGCCAAAAAAGAAGGTGGAAAGAAGGTGCAAAATTCCGCGAAACTCGGAAATAGAAAGAGTGCTGAAATTGGGACTTCCAGAACCAAAAGACTTCGGCAAATTAAAAACTTTAGCAGAGTGCTTTTCTGAAAATTTGCAAAACTCTATCGATTGGGCAAAGTCTGCATGTATTTTGTAGAGTTTCTCAGAATTTCGCAGAGATCCATCACTAGTCGAGTAGTATTGCCAAAAGATTAAATACAAATATGGATAAAGAGTTTTTCAAAGGCACCAGAGATTTTGTAAATCGTTTCAGGTCAAACGTTTCTCTTCAACATTCAGAGAATCGTAGATGAATTGGACATTTCTAAGAATGAAACGGAAATTCAGATTTTCATTAGCGATTACCCTAAATCGAATATTAGTTCAAGAATTTGGATTTTAAAATCTGAGTTGGAACACTTGCAGTACATGTGAAAACGAAGTGTCTTTGAAAGAATAGTTTACATACTTTTAGTGTCTTTATCATCAAAAAATATCTTTGAGACGATTTCCATGTTTTTATGTCTCTCATAAAACGTCTTAAAAAAACGTTCTCTGCAAAAATATTGAATAGAAAAGAATAGAAAAGAATTGGAAATTTTGAATTCTTTTGAGTCATTTTTAATACTGAACTTGAATTTTTCGTTAGGATTAAAAATGAATCTAATTCTTAAATTTGGTGTAAGACATAACCTGGAAATTGTTCGTACACTCTTAAAAATATTCTTTTTGGCTCAAAAGGATTTCCTTTCGGATGAAAAGGATATTCATTTTGGTTCTGAATCCTTTTGAGCCAAAAAGAATATTTTTAAGAGTATACATTTCCACATATAAAAGTGGTTTACACCTGCTTAAAACAACTCTTAAATTTGAATTTTGGAAATTATTGGAATTATTGCAATTAAGTTGCATTCGAGTGATTTCATTTCTCCAAAAACTATGCTTGTTGTTGTTACAAATAATTATTAAACGAACACTGCTGAAACAAACACAGTCGAGACAAATGCAATAAAAATAAACAAAAACCGAAAGTATAGAGAACACTTTAAGATATGTTCTGCGAATATAAGTTTAAAAAGAAATGTCTTATTTTTACATAAAACGGATATTCGCAGGGGTTAACGTTTTATGTTAAGTTTCGAATCTGTCACAGTCATATTGAACATTTCTGGCAATTTAAATATTGTAATGTCTCAATGTTGATCTAGCATACACGCGAAAGTACAACACGGATATTCAAACCTGCTCAATCCCTAAATATATGCCCAGCACTACAAAGACTCTTCAAAATTAGACGTCTTAATTAAGATGCTTTTTTTAAATGGAATCCTCTCCAACATTTCATCACCACCTCCTCTACTCTAAAACTCGCTACAACCAACATCGTCAGCCGTTCGCTTCTCCACTAGCCATACCTTTCCCATCACCACGCAACTCCACCTCAACGAATTAACATCAATATCTCCTACGCTCCTCCTCCCTCCTTCAAAACCTCGAATCGCAAAATAAATGTTTCCCGGTCCCGCTCTCTGTTTCAATATTGGTTCTTCATTTCACCACAGAAAAACTTACTGCGGGATGAAAGCGTCGCTGCCTCGTCGAGCACTCTGCTCCTTCGCTCAACTTCTTCGAAAATAGTGTCCGACCGGGGCTCGCCGCTCGATGTATAATACATGCCGCGGAAGATTAGAAACGTTGCGCCGTTGGTTTTATATCGAAGAAAAGCGCTCAAAGTGAACCACGCCTCGAGATAGGGTGGCAGCCATTCTTCCGGAAGAGAAGCGACCAAGCTTGCTCGCCGTTGAACTTGACATCGCACTTTATTGCCGGTCCGGTCGCGCGTCCCGTTTGACATGGTAAATTATAATGACGTGATTTCGCGGGGATGAATCCAAAAACACGGCAAACATATTTTCGGGTCATTTGAGGAGGACGAAAAAACAGTCAATCTTCGTACGTAATTCATGAATTAAACATCGGCCGGCAGATGGAGGACTTTATAATCGATGATGGAAGTCATAACCTGCGGTGAAAAAAAGTGTCGACGTCCGACGGTAATATGAATACATTTGACCGGGTCTTCTGTTTAATAAAAGTAATGCGCCACGACGAAAAAAAAAAAAAAAACCACGACGACGCGATGGAAAATCAAAATAAATAGGTCGGCGGAGAGCCTCGCCGGATAATTGCCAAGTTCGTCACGTAGCCGCGATCCGATTCGATCGCGGCTCGGATTTCTTTGACGAGACGTGTCAATCATTATGATCCAATTTATGCCGTTTTTTTATCTGCCACCGCGACGTAATAGCTGTCGGCCTGGGGAATATAAGTCCGTGGATTTGGGCGCCGGAAATATTCTATACAGGCTGCCAGAATGGGAGTGATAGTATACTTAGTTGGTGGTGGGGAGGGGGCGAAGAAGGTTCGGGGGTTGTTTGCGAGGTGAGACATTCGTTGATCCTCGGCTGATGCGATATCTTATCCCCCGGGATCCGCGATCGATCCATCACGGCTGCTGCATGCATGTCGGATGGATGCAGGGCGATGTCGCGCGATGCGAGAACGTTTCGACGTGTATCGGACGCTTTGTCAGTCAGTATAGGCGTCATGCTCGACGCGCGTCGTTACCCACTCGGAATACCTTAAAGATGCGCCGGTGACGACGGAGGTCAGGCAAAATGATTTGATAAATTATTCAGATGGGGACGTCACGTTGGGGACAGTGTTCAGTAGGCGAGGTGGCGCGGTAAAAGTGGAGCAAGATGGTGGGATTTTGGAAGCGAGAGAGGATTTGGAAGGAGAGGAAAAGGGTGAGAAGAATTTGGGAACGGGGAGGTGGTGATAATAGCTGATTGGAGTGCGTGGCAAGGTTATCTGGTTCGGAGGGACGAAGCGGTTGGGGTAGTTGGCTGAGGAAAAGGTTTGGTTTTGAGGTTCTTCTGGTGTAAGATTCGAAAGTAGGATTTTTTGTATTTTTAAACGCTTGTGTATGTATATGTGGCCGAAATTTCATTGGCGACCAGGCCTATGCAACTATCGTATACTGTCTGTACAATGCCCCAACCACGTGGGTGGCCGAAGATTTCGGCGGCGCCACTGTCGAATCTACCGGTTCATACTCGCAAAATAAATGTAATTATTTTTAAAATGCTATTTATAACTCGATGTATAGTTAAAATTAAATCAGTTTATTATGTACGAAGACAAATAATTTGATTCATATTACGTATTTCATACATTGGATAATATGATCGGTAGATTCGACCCGTAGCCCTCTGGCGGCAAATCGCCATTTATTTTATTATGAAAATAGGACTTTTTGGAAAAAAATATTGTTGTGAAATTTATTAAATATCTTTTCGAAGGTTATAACTGCTTTTGACTGCATCTTTTGTAAAAATTCCACAAAATGTAAAACATCAAAAATAGGTACTGCAGGAAAACCTTTTCATGTAAGCTTTGGATGGAGTAACCAAAATGTTTGGTTAAACTTTTGGCTTTGAGAACCCAAAGATTAGATTCGTAGTGTAAAATGGTTGTTTTTATTACTAATTTAAAATGCATGTGTGATTATTGTTTACATCAAATGAATTTTGAAATACAATCATTTCGAATATCAGCTATGTATCAAAACTCTTAACTCAGGTAACTTACTTTAGTCGAGTTATTATCGAAAATGAGTTCAGTAAAACTCCGATTTAGCGACAATTTAATGCCCTTTGTTTTTCGTTAGATAGTCGTAAGAAGAACAAAGATGCACTCTACCGCTAAATCGGAGTTCTACTATACCTTGAAATATCAGTGTAATCTACCCTTGTAAAAACAAAATCTCTGAAAAAGTCTGAAAAATATTCTTAAAAAACTTTGAAAAACTCTGAAAACTTCTGAAAAACTCTGAAAACCTCTGAAAGTTTGGAAAAACTCTGATAGTCTCAATTTTGCGATTTTCCGACTTTTTGAGAAATTTTCAGACTTTCGAATTGAATTTTATAGAAACTCTAAAAACGTATGAAAGGATTGTCAGAGGTTTTAAGACTTTTACAGAGTTTTTCAGAGTTTTTCATTAGGGTAATTTATAAATTAATAATTTTTTTAATCGTCTGCGTAAGGTTATTGTAAATAACTATTGTAGTGAAATAAATTCATATTCTGCCTTACTGAAAGACGAAGTTGTCATTTACGATTTTTTATTATTTTAGGCAATACTTTTAGGTTTACCACCTCCAAAGTCTGCGTAAATAGAACTTTTTATTTGGAGTTCAACATGGTGGTTCTATGTATTATCATGTAAAAATAACATAGATTCGTATAAAATTCATATATAATGTTTACCTATCGCTGGTCTGAAGATTTAACCATCATTTTCATGTTATAGTGAAAACGGCATATCTCTCCGTGCGAGTTTGAGAATTTTGAGACGATGTTTTTTGTCAGAAAGAAATTAAATACGTCTTTAAGTTAATGTTTGGTTAAACGAATTAAGAAAAAAACCCTGTAAAAATGTTGCTTTCTCTAACCTATTAAATGTTAGTAAAATGTTATTCAATTATATCTTGTTGGCAAATTAATCGTCGATATAATTATGCAAAATGAATTTTCCGTCCAATGAACACAATGTTTAGTAAATTAGACTAAATTGTTTCTGGAGATAACGAACATTCAGATAAATGGAGAAAATCAGTTTATCGCTGTTGGAATCATTCAATCAATATTTTAGTTTATGTTATTGTTAACTAGTAATTACAAATGTATTATTGTTCCTATCCCATAATGTACATTAATGGAAACTGAACATTTGCATTAAAATGTTTATAAATTTGCATTACATTCCACTTACCTTAGTATTACTGAAAACTCTTGTCGATCATATCGATGGAATATCAAAAATTAAAATTAAAAAATTTCAGTTTATAAAAAAAATAATATTTTCAGTTAAATAATCTGAATTTAATTATTAAATAAATAACACAATACTTGCCGAAAAGCAGAAAAATAAAAACACCTAGAAAGGGTTGGAAGCGGAAAATAAGTAAATATCAAAAAGATCACAGAAATACCAATAAAATATTTTTATTTATAATATTTATTGTTTTAACTATACATATATATAATGGCACACATCGTATAATGTACATAATTTACTATTACACAATTTTCATATCTAAAATGTAAAGTTGTCTATTAAATAAAATTATATTGACGAACTGAAATAAAACAATTTCGTTTTCAAAATTATCGTAGAATATTTTCACATTTTTCCAGTACATTACATTACGTAAAAATTCTCATTTTCCCTATCCTCACGGACGAAGATGTATTTTATTTCATATCTGAAAAATATATTATTTATAAAATATATCAAAGTGGCAAAATGGCTACATACATTTTACATATGCTTTGTATTTTTCATTATATAAACTTATAAAATATAAAATAAAATCTAATTTTTTTTTATATTTTCGTCCGTGACGGTAGTACTAAATAGGGAAATTATTTGTCGACTTTATCACAACTATCACAGGAAATACATTCTTGAAACACCCTTTCAATATAATATTTCCACTTTGAATCCAAAATCCCTTAACCCGCAGCCCCATCGCGAAACTCCTAAATTCGGCCCTTATTTCCCGAATCCCCGCGTCGTCGCTGCAAAAAAGTCTAATAAAATCAATTACTCCGCTAAATTACAAACGACCCTCCGGCGTTCTTGCGCTCGCCGACCGTTACAACGAGAATATGAGCGCGCAAAAAAATCACGCGGGTATCGCAATAAAAATACCAATGGTGTAAAAAAAGGGTACAAAGTATCGGAGAGACCATGAAATTGAATATGTATTACTTCGTCATATGGTAGCAAAGTGTATTTCGCATCCGACGAAAATGGGCGTCGGTGCGTCTATAGTGGCGCTTTTAAAAGCTTGGAAAAGCTCATGAAGTATATACACGTCGGTTCTGGGAGCCTCTTTCCACGACCCCGAAAGCAATATATCGATGTTTAGCAACCAATAAACGGATCCCTCAAAGAGGGCTTTTACGGAAAAAGCGGTGCTTTGCAGCCAGTATACCCCCTATGTATATACCGTCGCGTTCCCAGATATACCTATATATAGGTACACAATATATAAACATATACAGGTCGGGTATACGTCAACGGTGCCAACCGAACCACGGCGCTTTTATGGCGCAAAGTAAACGCATTTATAGAGCCGTTTCTCGCTCGGTCCGCGATCTACGGCGCGGGCATACGAACGCCCGTTTAACGCCGCTTTTATGATAATTTTATCAATAGCCGAGCCGTCCGTCGTTATACGGTACCGTTCCTCTTTTATCCCGTCGTAGCTTGCTGTAATAATGCTCGTCCTCACCTTTGATGTAACGGTACACTTGTGTCGAGAGAGCGTTATTATTGCTGGCTGTTTTTAATGGAATTACCTTTTTCGTTCCTTTTACGCGCTTCTTTTTTCGGCGCCGAGCGTTTCGGGCTCAATTAAGGCGGAATTGTCAATCGTTTCAGTTAACAGGCATTTCGGTGCATTCAAAACAGTGCGATTGATTAATTTTGCAGAGTATTCCGGGGCGAACAGTTTCGGCTGTTTTCGACGACTTTGACGAAGCGAATTCGAGATTGAGGTGATTTCTTGGTAGGAAAAAACGGGAGGAAAATAATAAACGAAGTGCACAAATCATCGCGAAGATAAAACGCAAACAGTCGTCGGCGGAAAAACGAGCCACTCGAGCGTTTCTTGAAAGCTCCGCCATAAAAGAGGAACACACGCGTAACCGCGTCAATTGCAGCCGGGGCTCACATTTTTCCGCCACTCGACGCGACGAAAAGTTATGGGCCCTAAAGTGCGACCGTTTCTTTTTTGCAGGGAACCTTAAGTCGCCGCGGCGAATCCGCCGTTTAAGGGGGATCCGCGCGAAACGTCCCGCAGAAGTTATCCCCAGGTTTTCAGGTCGTTAAGATACGAGTGTGCCTTTATTTCAATAAGGCGACAAAAATACTTGAAAAATGGAAGAAAAAGCATCAAAAATACTTGAAAAGTGGGAGGAAAAGCGTCAAAAATACTTGAAAAGTGGGAGAAAAAGCGTCAAAAATACTTGCAAAGCGAGAGAAAAAGCGTCAGAAATACTTGAAAAGTGGGAGAAAAAGCATAAAAAATACTTGAAAATACTTTAGTAGACGGGAAACGCAGGATCTTTAAGTTAAGCAACAATGGAAGAAGTCAGAAATTGCATCGGTGACCATTACATTATATTAACTGTAGTTCGAACAGTTAGTATGGGTAACTATAGGTAGAGTTGCCTATAGTAACTACTATTTTTGTCGTAACGACTATCCTCTAGTGTCCAATTACCTACCAAACAATCTTGTGGTTATCTTTGGAGTAACCACCAATAGTTACTTGTAGTTCTTCCAAGACTTTCTTATAATTCCCTGTAGAATTTTTCCGTAAGGGATATATGAGCCATCTATGTATATCTACATCTGCCACATACATTGCCTAATCATTCTTAACCTGACGGTATAAAAAATGTACTTTCCTCTGCAATTCCCTCAGTTTACTTAATCTACTGACCAACCCACCCACCCCCTAAAACATCTCCAACCCCCCAAACCTACTCGAAGATATTACCCACCACTCCGTCCATCAAATCAGACACTCGACTCCTTCCTAATCACCGACCCATCATCCCAAGTGACTGTCCAAAAAATGAACATCCCCTCGCATCCCCTACCCATGAAAGCACCCCAAGCGTGTTTCTCGTTGCGCGTGGAAATAAACGGCACCGTCGAAATTGTTATAAAAATGCGATATTCCGAGTGCGGCGGCCACTTAATCCAGCTGGGCCGGGCGTGTAATAACGCAAGGCCAACCAGCGGCCGCGTCAAGATGCGCGCACGTGTGCATCACGCGCGGACTGTCCTAACGATTTGCAGGTCCCGGGGACGCGGATCCAGAACCCGGAGACCAGAGTGCCATTGGCCGGCCAAGTTTTAGGGCTCGGCCAATCCGCGGCCGCGCTGATAACGGGCGCCATTCGCGTCGTTCCGCCTCCTCAAGACGCGCCGTTATAAACCCGTGTACAACTGTTCGTGTGCACAAGCACACGCGTGTTCGGGGTCGGTGGCGCAGCCACCCCTCCGCGTTCGACTCCCCGAGATGCTGGCCACTTCTTCCGCCGGCTCATCTCGGGTGCAAAGGCTCCCCGGCGAAATCCGCAGGACGGACACAATGCTGGCCGGGCATGCTTATTGGCTTTTTATGCGGCGGATATTTTTTTGGAGGAATTCGAAGGGTGATGGAATTTTTGGGTGAGGGAGGGGGGTCAAGGAAGAGTCGGAGAAATAAGGATGGTTGGAGGTGGGAGGGTGTAAGGTAAAGGGACAGGGGTTGGAAAGGTTGGGTTGGGGAAAGGGGATGGGATTGATAGTGGAGAGTATGATTGTTTGGAGAGTGAAACCTCTGGTTCGCAATTTCGTATGGTGAGTGAGATAGGGTGGGTGGATGTGGAAGGTTCGAGATCGACTGGGGTCGCGAAGTGAATGATTTGAAGGGTTTTGAAGAGTTTGAAGGGAGGATCATTTTGAAATTTGGGATCGGTAACCTGACCGAAAAATACTACAGGGAACTATAAGTAGTCTTGTCGTGACTACAAGTAATTATTGGTGGGTACTATAAAGTTAACCACATGATTGTTTGGTAGTAACGACAAAACAATAGTTACTTTAAAAATATCTGAAATGTTTTTCCTAAGGATAGGTAGGAGAATTTGAAGAGATTGGGGTTCATATTTGTTTTTAGGTGGAAATGCTCGAATCTAGGTCTGCGTCGGTTTGCTGATATCGATAAATTTATTATCTAGCACAGTATTATGTATTGTTCTTTATATCTGTTGGTTTATTAACTTCATGTTGTGTTTGGGGGATGCAAGTGTAAAAGATTACTTTGATTTGAAGTATAACAAATTGAATGTTTTCCACAACAAAGATATTTAAGTTACTTATCCTAATAATCTAGGCAATTCTTATAGTTACCTATTTTATCGATGTAGATAACCAATCTGTAATATGTTTTACTGTAAACACTGAGCTTTTAGTTAAAAAATCGTTCAACCCTAACATAAAGCGGTCTACATTAAGAAAACTGTATCTACGATGAACCCGATATTGAGAGGTGGTAGTTTGTTCTTCACTGGGAAAAATATATGCTGATCCAACATATTACACAAAAATCGTCAGATACAACTGAAAAATGAGGTTATGTTTACATTTAAAATGAAGTTAACCTCAGATTTTGGAATTACTTTGTAATACCGTCATTTCAATGCGATACCGTGTTGAGTATCGCATATCAATGAATTAATTTGTTACTTTGACGAGAAATTGAAATAAAAACAAAATGATAAAAAAATGTTTAATCTTGACTATTTAGAATCTCTTTCTCCAAGTTTGTCGTCACGTACTTTCAAGCGATATACACATTTAGTGTATGGAAGAGACTTATTAAAATGAATAAACATGCATCGTATCCCCTGAAAAAGTACAAAGTGGCTCGCTTTTTAGCCTCGCCATTCTGAAGAAACTCTGGATGCTTAGGAGGAAAGTGGACACCGCTCATCAAGCTAATAGCCAGGACTTTTCGCCTAGAATATCCTTTTTCCCAAAGAAAATACCTCGCCGCAAAAAAATACATTACCTTTTCTAATAATCATTTCCGAATAGTATTTCTTTATTCTTAAACATTTTAAGACATATTTTACAATCGTTGTAAAATACCAGAATAGTAACTCCTACCTCTTTACCCTCTTACTCTCCTCTATTTTTATTTATCAAAAGTTATCATAAGACGATATATAATATATATGACATAAAACCACTGCTTTAATTTTAATTTTACCCGAAAAATACACGTATTTCAACATGCTAATAAAACACATGTTTTTGGATAATTTACAGTGGAATTTAAACAATAAATTCCACATTTTTTTCCACCCCTAATCCATCAAATTGTGCTTTCTTCTTCAAAATTTGCAAACAAACAGCCTGCTTTGGCTATCTCAAACCTATGAAAACCCGGTTGAAAACCCCGAACAAAAAGCATCCTGCCTTAGGAAAACCGTAGCGAAAAGCCGGCATAATTGGGCAGCGCGTAGCTGCCTTACTTTCGCCGATGCTATCAGCTTCGGAACGTGCATTATATCGCGTTGCATTGAACGAGCCATTCCGAACTGAGAAATGGTACTTAGCACTACCCTGCGGCGTGCACGTGACGTGACAAGGCGAGAGAGGAGAGTAGGTGGTACGAAGTTGCAGCGTGTACTGTATAAGTGGCATAATGGAGCAGCGGTTGGTTGACAAGATAAAGGGCGTTGATAAGGCTCCTCCAGAACGAAGGCGGGTGCGTGACCGTGCTATCGTCGTCACGTGACGCGTGTAATAACCGTGGCGAGGGCCTCGCAAGCACGCACCCTACAAAACGGCCGCGCGCTGGACGCCGCCGCGCAGGTGCCTCCTCCGCGACCTATGAAAGAATTAATGTCATATCATTATCTGATTCGTACTTTGGAAATTTGTCTTTATTGCATTCTGAACAGCTTTCGCGGCGCGCTATCAAGATCCGCGCACGACAATGTGCGCGGCGCTTTTTGCACGCAGAAAATCGCTCTGTTACTATTTTCTACGAGGAGAGTCTGGAAAGGTTCGGTTTTATTGAAAAAAGACTGTCTTTTTTACGAGAACGCTTGTAGAAATAAAATTTCTGAAAGTATCTGAAAATGTCTGAATAATGCTCTGAAATCATCAAAAAATCTCACCAGTACCTCTGAAAATATCTGAACACTTCTGAAAATCTCTGAAAAACTGACATTT